>JAANSK020290012.1:0-10518 GCA_011763485.2 Isoetes engelmannii
ATCATATGCTTGCCTCCACATACCTCTCATGTAACTCAACCTCTTGACGTCTCTTGCTTTGCCCCATTTAAGAGTGCGTTTAAGGTGCTACGAGCAGATTTCATGACACTAGATATACAAGGTAAGGTTCCAAAACATTTGTTAGCTGGTATGGCCAAAGTTGCTTTGGATGATAGTCTTACACAACAAAATATCGTAGCTGGTTGGAGTAAAACTGGCCTATGGCCTTTAAACATTCATGCATTAGATGATGAGTATGCGCCTAGTTCTCTTTACGAAGGAATAGATGAAACTGATTTGCATGAAACTTTATGTTGTGTTGCAAAAGACTTGAGGAAGGACGAAGCAGATGGATACGAGGAAGGTGGAATAGATAGAGATGTTAATTGGGATGGATTTGAAAATGAAAACATCTCTGAAATTCAGACTGAAAGCACATTGGAAAGTATGATTCTAGATGAACAAGAGTTCAGAAATGCGAGTGCGAAGGAAGCTATTCTTGATGGAGACTCTAACCATTTAGATGCAAGGAAACTTACTATATTTGAGCAGAAGCTACTCATACCAAAAATTAAGGTAGCACCCAAAAGCAAGCAAGACATTGACTCATTAGTTGTTGCAGCAGGCCAAATCATGACAGTGGAAGCTTATATAACACGATGGGAGGCTGAAGAAAAAGAAAAGAAAAGGAGGAAAGAGGAAGCTAAGATTGCAAAGGACAAGAAGATAGATGAGAATAAAAGAAAGCTTGAAGCAAAGAAGGTTGAGATCGCAAGGAAAGAAGAATTACGAGCAGCAAAAGCTTATGAAAGAGAGGTTAGGCAGCTGGAAGTTGAAGAACAAAGGCAACAAAAGAAACTTGAAAAGGAAAAAAAGAAAGCTTTGGCAGCACAAGCAAGGACCTTGAAGGCTGAGCAAAAAAAGTTGAAGATTGATGCTATTAGAGCAAAGGCAGCAGCTACAATAAAGAATAGGAAAGAATAGGGGTGAAGACAAAACTGAATTTTGTGGGAACAAGCTCATTTAGCTGAAAATTTAGAAATATGTGGTCTACAAACCATGAAAATTCAGAAATATGTGGTCTACAAACCATTTGGAAAAAAAAATTACTTGTTTCTTCTCATCAAAAGCTTCAATAATCATGTTTTCTTCCATCTATTCCTGTTTGTACTCAAATAGAAATTGCAAAATGAACTTTGTCCATGTCATTAGCTTGATCCAGAATAGGGAAGAGTAGCGAGCCAAAATGGGAGGAGTTGCGAGCCACAATTGGAAAGAGTTGCGAGCCAACATGGGGAGAATTGCGAGCCAAAAGAGAGGGGTTAATTCCTGTTCTAAATCAGATAATGGTCTATGGTGCCAATTTTTAATTTTAGTAGTGGTTCATGTTCAGTATAATTTGGCCTGCCACAATTCTCTATCTGGATCAAGTACATTTCTCAGGTGGTCCACAATTGGAGTTTTTTGTGATTACATGTGCATTTGAGGAGTACATGTTCACCTCAAAATTTAACTATTGCAACTCTTCCAATTTCTTTCCAAAAAAGTTTCTAATATAGGTTAACATGCTATCTTTATAGTTCCATACTTGGTTCTGTGAAAAAATTTTAGCATCTCTAGATTTTTAAGGAGACGTTAACTTGATCCACTATTGGTAGACCCCCCCCTTAGCCAGATTGCCGACGAAGAAAATTCTTTTTCCAAAACGAATGGGCAAAAGCACCGACGGAGATCGGAGGCATGTCCGGATTTCGAAACACAGGCATAGGGATAACAAAAGAAGACATTCTAAGAAACTTTGTGATAGCACTAGTGAGGATGAAGACAGCAGTAGCGAGGACGATCGCAAATACAGGCATAAAAAGAAGAAGGAAGAAAGGAAGAAAAATGAGAGCAGAAACAAGCACAAGCGTGTAAAAGAAAAGAAGAGGCGGCATAAACTGAGGGACACACTTTCTTCTTCTTCTCCTTCTTCTTCTGAGAATAAGGAAGATTTAAGACCTGATCCCGAAACTGTAGTTGTGGAAATTGTTGCCACTTTTCCTGAGATCGTTGGAGAACTGGAACAGGTAATCGAGTTTTTTATAAAATACAATTAGTGATGATGCAAATCAACATCAATGTTTAATTCAGGGCGAAAGCTAAATAAGAATGAATGCATTTGAAGCCCGCTAGTTTCTTTTAATAGAAGTATCTGGTTCTCTGTCTCTAACTGGAGCTTATCTCTCATATTTCAGCTCTTGAAGATGGTAGATAGTGGTCAAGCAGTAGATATTGGGGCACTTCCAGATAAGAAACTCGCGAATCTGCTCCAATTGCTGTTTAATTCTTTGCTTCTTACGAGAGTGCAAGATCAGATTTATCTTCTTCCAGAGGGAGCACCTAGCGCCTTAGATAGACTAAGCAAACACTTGAAACCAAATGTTGAACTGGAATACAAAGACCATCTAAGTAGAAAAATACCTCCATCAGATAGTACTATTGAAGTCAATGGGCAAGCCAATTCTGCAGGCAGAGAATCAGCAACAATTGGGCCAGAAGAAAGGCCTGCAGCTTCATCCCCTAGAAAACGGCAAGTATGCCTTAACCATGCATTATTGTCAATATCTACAAGTGCAAGGAGAGAACACAAATGATAGTTTGTGGCTGTAGGGTTATCGGTCCTGCTATGCCATCTTCTGAAATGTTGGCTGCTGCAGCAAAGCTTTCAGAAGCTGAAGCCGCATTAAGGTACACATTGTAGTTTCTAGTCTTTTATTTGACCAGCAAGCAGAAAGATCCATGATGCAACTATTGACGTCCATTAAAATGGTATTATAAGGAGCAGGTTTTTGAAATTTTCATGAAGTGTAAATCATGATTTGACTGTTGCTGATTTATATGGTGTATAAACAAAATCCATGCGTTCTCCTGAGTTCCCCTCATGCTTTTCAGGGAAGCAGAAGATGAGCTAACAGATAGTGCTTTTATTGGACCACCTCCACCAGCATTAGTTGCGGAAGCTGAATCTGCTAACGAGGCTGAACGTTATGAAGAGGTAATATTGTCTTACAAACCCGAGACTCCTATGTCACTTATGAGCTTACACTGTCTTCTGTAGGTTGTAAGAATATTGTCACCCGATATAACCAATGCATACGAGTTACTTGGCATAAAGCTTGGGACAGCCATCGAACAAATAAAAAGGAGGTGATTATTGTCTTCTGCTTATTCTTTATGTGGGTCTTAGCCATGATGGAAATTAACTAGATAAGAGCCGGCAAGGCATTAAGCCTATGCATATGAAGGGATTGACTCGGAAGCTTTACTGTTTGTCTTTATAGTCTTATGTGAACAGTACGTGTTGCCGTCAGTAATATGTTGTCTCTAAATTATAACTTATTGAAGTTCAGGGGTAATGGAGGCTGCTGTCCTCTGCAAGTTCATATAGTGTTCAAATTCACCCCAACAGAACTAAGAGTCGATTACTGAAAATCAATACAACAAAAAATCTGGGAAAATTAAGCCTTACTTTTATACTCAGTTATTTGCACAATAATTATTATATCTGTAAATTGCCATGTAAATGTGAATGTACAATTCCTTGCGTAAACTGCACACGATTCAGTTTTCCCCCATGTTATTAGAAAATCTGAATTCTAGGACATTCTTAAGTACAATTCATCCTTGTAGCACCCTGCAGATAACTGGTTATAATAATGAAAAATGTACATACAAACAACTCCCAGGTCTTTGAGGAAGAGTTAAGACGAATTTGACTGACCATGTTTTTTGGGCATCATAAGTCTACTCAGGCCATTAACGAAACTAGCCTTGAGCATAAGTTCGAGTGTAAAGTAAGATACTTAATATTCATGTTGCCTACTTCTAAGGTCAATATTGGTCAGCTTTTCATATGTCATTGGACTACCCTTTCTGATTTATTGACTTGTCTTGGTTTCATATTATCTCAGATACTGGAAATTGTCCCTGCTGGTTCATCCTGATAAATGCGCCCATCCACAAGCACAGGATGCATTTACGGCCATAAATAAGGCCTACAAAGAGCTTGAGGACCCTTTAAAGGTACACAATAAGGCAAAACTGTCTATTCTGTTGCATCTCCCTGATTGTAATACGTAAGGCGAAGTATCTTGTTGCTGTTTAAAATAAATGCTGGGTATGGGGCAGAAATGTGCTTTGTCATTTATAAGCTCACAACCAAAGGATCTCGCTAATTGTTCATAAACTATTATGAGGCCCAAAGGAAAAGTAAAGTGCAGCATATGCTATTGAGCTTGCAAGGAAGAATGTTATTTCTACAGTTTTGATATGGTTCTTTTGAAAGTGTCTAGTGCAGGCTGTTTGTCTTAGAGCCTGATGCAGTCCAAAAATATGTCCACAATTCATCACGCATTTTTGCATTCCAGTTCTGTCTGTCTATATGCATCTTCCTCCAGGTGGACTGGCCATCAAAAACTATGGCCTGTTTGGAGGAGCTACCATTTCTTTTCTATTGAGGTCTTTCTTTAGACTGAAGTGTGCTGAAGGAAGGGGTAACGTCCTTCAGCAAGACATTATGTCTGGTAAGGGTCTAATAAGCCCATCAGTGCGAGCCAAGTCCGAGCCAGACGTAATGTTCTGATGAGGGACATTTCACTCGTAATAGGCATGGGTAGGCTATTATGTCCATGTGGCATCTATCTGTTGTCTTCATGTTAGTCAACAGGCCTGGCACGAAACCATCGTGGGTTGTTCATGACGACTACATGTGCAGAAGTTAGCATTAAATGTTAAACATGCAATATGTTGTTGTATTTTATGTTGGCATAGTCTAAATTTGCATATAAATCAAGCTACTTATTAATGTTAACATGTTCAAATATTACAGCGAGCTGCCATTGATTACAAGGTTGAAGAGAAGCAGAAAAGAGAGGAAGAGGAGGTGAGCTTTTGTCTTGAATTTTTTGTTCAATCCAATGTTCTGTCAAATCTGAATTATTATTATTCTATCATATTTTTAGGCCGAAATCAAGCTGCTACGTGAGGCTGCCCAGTGGAGGCTTCTTAGAGGTATTGGTTATTTTCCTCATTCAATTATGCAAGTTTATTTTACCTTCTTTGTTTTATAATAAAACCAGAAGCTATGATTCAGCGAAATATTAATGGTTGGATCGTGGTACTTGAATTTGCAGGTGAACCTCTTCCAGGCGATGACGAGTTGTTAGGGGAACTGCAAAAGTCACCATCCCGAAATGAATGGATGACTGCACTTCCTCCCGAGAGAAAGGTAACACAAATCTTTGGAAGTTTTAGTAGAGCATGACAAATATGTTTTGTAGTAGTACTATCTGGACACACACAAATTTTGGATAAGAACTTGAAGTCATGAAGTCTGATTTCAGTTCATGTTTTATTTACTAGGCTGGGCCACCAAGTATGCAATCGACATTTTTTAGCAAGTCTGAAAAGTCTGGAAGAGGAGACACAAGTATCTGGACAGATAACCCACAGGAAAAAGCCGAGAAGGCAAAAATGCAGTATGTTTGGACTTTAACTTCATGATATATAACAAACGTTTCTAATAATAAACATGTTGCAGATACTTGGAAGCATACAAAGCAGCCGCTCTTATGGCTGGAGATGTCCAAAGTAAAACTAGTGAAAAGCAACCAGCTTCTGAAGTAGCCGATCTTGTTGACAAATACAACAAGAAAAAACGATCAAAATCTCTCCTTGAAAAATGCCAAGACAAGGAATATAAAGAAGGGAACAAGAGGAGCAAGGATAATTCATCCAAGAAAGAAACGCCTGAATGGTCTGAAAACCATCCTTGGAAGCCATGGGATAGAGACAAAGACCTTGCTGCAGGACGAAAAGAAGTGAAAGCAGTAGACCCCAGGAGCATGTCTCAAGGGCTCTCATCAAGGTTCAATTCTGGTGGAAGTCAGAGGACATTCTTATAATTGCTGTAACAGTATATGGAGAGCCTGATGGATATCAATTTCCCAAAGGATTGTCTTTCAATGGGAATCCCATGTAGGTGCTTAAATGGCGACAATGAATCGTCAAATCCCAGGACCCCTAATTATGGCAGTATGAGCATAAAAAATAACAAAGGGAAATATATCCTCATCTTGTTAGAAATGAGATCTATACTAGTAACCGGTGCCCGGCGTTGTGGGCATAAATACGATTGTATTCTAGAGACTTAAAGTTGTTAAATATATGAGCATTACTTACGCATCCTTAGCAAGGAGATGCCTAGTGCCTTGTATGTTATCATTAGTTTGATGCACAAACCCTTATCATTTTCTTTTTAAAATGGAGCAAGACTTAAGGGTTTGCAACTATTAAGTTGTCCCTACTGAAACACTTGGTGTTCCAACACACATTTAAATGATTAAATATGTAATTGAAATTAAATGGTGCAAAGAAAATCTCGTAGTAACGTTTAGTTGGGTGGTTGAGCTTTGAGTTTTGCAACCTAAACCATCTACTCGTCTATATACTTGATAAATTGAATATCTTTTTTTTTTTTTTTTTTTTTTTGAGGGCAAGGTTGTTTTTACATTTCATCTAGAAAAGAAAATACATAGGGGGGTGTATCCAACCAGATATACACCAACTAAACATCTCTGGTTCATAGCTCTTATTAGGAGCCAGAAGCCACATCTGTTTTTCATGGTTTACAAAATCCACCAATAAACATTGGCCAGCAAAAAACCACCAAAACAGTCTGGATTCAAGGTCCTTATAGAACGGATCCATGAACCAGATTAAGCAACAGCAAACTAAAAATAGAAGATATATTAATATAGATAAGTTAAAAAATTTCATGTCATCAAGCTTCTGAAACAAGCTCGAGATCTTAAGCTGCATCTACTAAGTCTTGGATAAGATCTGCAACAGATTTCCTCCCGAAGATATTCAGGAACAAATCTAATTCCTAAATGGTGAAGTCAAGAAGAAGTAATACATGAGCCTCCCTTCTCTGCTGCCAATAATGGAACAGGTTCTCAAAGAAAGGCTTGAGTGAATTATGCCTCCAAACTGACTTCCTTTTCAGAAGTTTCTCAATTGCCATAGCATGGACCATTTCCTGCTTAAGCAGGATCAAAGTGTCACCAACCTTCACTTGACCCATCATAGTGTCATCATCAGACGAGTCTTCTGCTACCCCTATAGCCTTGGAGTAGCTTCCATACCTATTGAGTCTCTTCTGCGCCTCTGTATAAAACATCATCATCAAGTGTTAGTGAGGATATAAAGAAATCATGGATACCCTAAAACCTGCCAATTCTATCCCAATCCCTATCATAACCCTTTCCCTTTAGCATTTTGTGAGCCACAGCAGAAATTTGGATGTGGTTTAATAGAGCAGATTTGATCCAATAAAGGAATGGGCTTTTCTTTTGAATGGCAACTCGGTTCCTATGGAGCCAGACAACCCAGCAACACAGGGTTCTTGTAGAGTTTACAAGTCTGTTTTCTGCTTCCCAAAAGGATAAGAGGTTCTCATCAGTAGGGGTGCCTAAATTGAGCTGAGCAGCCCAACTCCAGAATTCTACCCCCCAGTTGCAGGTAAACATGGTTGGAAGTTTCAGGTTCAGTGCAGAGAGGGCAAATGTTCATGACAGAGGTATCATACTTAGCTCTCTGAACATCACCACCTGAATGTTTTTATCTTATTAGCAGTATAAATTGGCCATCCCCTAGCACAGATCCCAACAAGCTTTTTCTCATCACAAGGCCATAGTGTAATGGCTCTGGCAGTTTTATAAGTCATGAGTCCTTTATAAACTTCCTTAACTGAATAGATCTCCTTATTTTCCAGCTGCCATAAATTTGAGTTCATGCTGAGCTCCTCATAATCCCCAACTTTGTCTATTACCAAGGAGTAGATCCTTCTATCTAAATCTGATCCCTTAGTTCGAGATTCAATCTGTTCCCAAGACAACCATCCTGCTTCACTTCTCAAATCCTCATAACACCTAAGCCCTGCTCTGTACCATTGCATGTATTTTTTAGGATGTTTAAGTGCTAGACAACCTATTTCCTCGGGTGCTAAGTCAGGATGCCAAAAGAAGTTAATGTCCTTGCATCTTGCACAAGGCCCCCAAAATTGAACCATTATGAATTTTTTTCCATGATTTATTGATGAAAACCAAATCCATAAATCAGTACATGTTAGTGGGCTCAAAAGTTTACAAACCATGTCTAGTTATTTAATATGGTTCATGAACAGATTTTTCTAAGGTGATAAGCCAACATTGTTTTGTGACATGGTATTGAAACATGACAATTTTAATTGGTCTCTATAACAACTTAAATTATATGGTATGTACTATCGTTTAGTATGTCAAGTTTGGTAGAGTGGTATTTGATAACATCTATCTTCTTCGGTATATTGACATGGTAATTGTAAGCGTATATTTATCATGATATTTTACAGCGGTTAATTATCATGATGCTTTACAGCGATTAATCATCAATACTTAACGTGGTAAACATACTTAGTTTAAATATGCTAATATGACTTTTTTTACCCTATTTTTCTCCATGGTACTAAAATGTAATCATTTTTGTTGATCTTTCTAGCAACTTAAAATGTTTGATACGAACTAATACTTAGTATATCAAGTTTAATGGAGTGGTATTTGTGCACATCTATCTTCCCTGGTATACTGGCATGGTAAATTATTCGGATATTTTATAGTAATTAAAGGACAACGTATAACGTGATAAAATGACATTGTTTAAATTTGTTAGTATGATTTATTTTCTGTGATTTCAAATAGATTAATACGATTTGGAAACACTATATGTATACCTAGTTTCTAGTATATATGATATTAAATAGTGCTTCCTATGTGAAATTTATTGATATGATATTGGAGCATGATATTTGACAATAGCTTAAATGCTTTAGAACAAGTTTGATTTGATGTTGTATGTAATGATTATTGATTGGAAAGTTTCGTTATATAAGACAATCTTACTTTGACTCTTTGAACATTATGAATAAAGAACTTGGGACACAAAAAGCACAAGGCTCAAACTGAATGGTTCTTATTTAAAGACATTGTCTGATATATAACAGCAGATCGAAATGGCAATGGCCCCATGTTCCAATACATTCTTGGTCTGTGTCTATTATTATAAACAAAATGGGAGTGCACAACTTTAGCAAGCTAAATTGCTAGATTATTGTAATGCTCCTCATGCGGGACAATGCTCATCCGGTTCGGAAATGATCAGTTTCCTAAAGAAGCCCTAAAAACAAATGCAAAACCCATGAGCAAATAACTAAAACTTATTTTTCAAAACCTTGTAAATGCACTTACCAAAATGTTGCTTCCTTTCACTGCGCATACATCCCTTTGAGATCAATGTGCACGTCTCCAGTGAATGTTAATGCACAATTTATTTAATTTCATATAAATGTTATTGAGTATATAATCTGAGTTTTAACTGAAAATATAGGTGATCATAGAACCCAAGGATATTGCCCTTAATCACGGGTACAATCTGGCATACAAAAGAAATCCAAGCTTGGCCATCGTTATTTAAATGGCATGATAAGATACACAACATAGTAAATACAGCGACATATTCTTATCTAGAGCGGCACCAACATGTAGAATGAAAATTGTGCAAGCAAAAATTTAAGAAATGGTGAAATCTGTTCATGACAACCCATAAATCTCACCTACGTCTTCCAATGAACACACATTTATCACAATGTCTAGATATCGTTAGAGACTCTTATTGTTGATTTGTCATATTAAATCAAATTGTGTCAATAAAATACAACGCTATACAAAAGTTGACAATTCTTCCGTTACAAGCTTAGAGGAAGTACTTAGTACTTACAGCTTTAGCAGTCCACTGAATGTGCTTGTCTTGCTCGAACTTATACGCGTCTGAATGATCTCTTGGCATGCAATGCTCAAATGAATCAAAGATCGCTGCTAGCTTCAATAAATTTGGACACAAAAAATGGCAGCATAGTTGATATTCTTCACACACTGGATAAAAACAGCAGGGTTCACGCTTCTGCAACAGGGTTCATGCTTCTGATCTTATTAAGCCAAACCCTTTACAGCCATGACAGATTTATCAATGAGATTATGGTGTTTGAATAGGCAATTAACAATCAGAACTTCATCGGATTAAAGACCCATCCTATAGTTTAATTTCTTCCCATCTAGAAATAGAGTGAAACTTTAAGGGGATCTGCATCCCGTTTCTCTAGGTTAGGAGGCATGTCTATTCCTGTTAATCTGAAACTGGCAGATCAGAGCAGGCACTGTATATCAAACAAGATGCCATAATCTATGATATAAATTTGTTTCTTGCTTCTGCAAGCTTACAAAATTACTTGGCGTGCAAAGAATTGTGGTAGCTTTGAATCTTTCAGTGTTTTTGCTTCTCGAAAAGAATTGTCTAAAACTCTAAGAATATTTCCTCCAAGTGAAGATACTCTTAACTGCTAAAGCTTCAACAAAAATGAACTCTACAGTATGCATGCTGCAA
>JAANSK020290023.1:0-10517 GCA_011763485.2 Isoetes engelmannii
TTTTTTTTTTTTCCGTGTCAATGGTTTTTTCATTTTTTAGCCGGCTTGCCTAAAGGTTTTCTGAACTCTTACTTATTAGGCTATCCACGTGTAAGGACACGTCACCTTAAAAATTTCTCTACCATCGGTGATTCTCTAAGTTTCAATCCTGTGACCATGGATATTCCAAAAATCAAAGATCATCTTCCTCCGGCCATATCTGACCTTGGCAACGCCCATAGTTTTCTGATGGTAATTTAGTCTGAGAATGAGCAGCTGGCAGAAAACTATAGATTGTATTATGCACAACAATTCATTGTTTGAGTCTCTATTACCCTGGCAGATTTTTTCATAAATGCACCATCTAAACCGTGCATTCTGCAAATTGAGACACCCAGTAATTTCCTTCCCATCTCCGTCTTTTGTTGTTGTGAATTTGACCTGCATCCAAATCTGGCAATCCTAAACTGCGACCTGGTTGATCATAGCTTCTAAGGTTTTTGGAACTGGCCGATCCACTATTTGCAGAGCTACGATGCACATAACCACCATGCTTTAGGAGGAATTTAGGTATTTATAAAGGCTTCAAATTTTGCTAATACTTGCATATGCTGCTAAATTTGCTTAACCTATTTCGTATTTGATTTTGATCTCTTGAAAAGCCTCATTCAACGTCCTAATATCAAGTTTTTTCTATCATTGCTTCTTATAAGATACAAGCAAATCACGTTCTTTCCATCAATGCTTCTTCTATTCATTTTAAAACTGACTTTAAGCAAAGTGTAGGTTCAACAGTAGTCACAGGTTCAAAACCTATTTTTGTTTATGAATTCGGTGCACCAGATGGGAGCCACCTGCAACTTGTTAAATGCATAGTAATGTAAAGTTGGTAAAACAATGCTTTGACATGCGTTTATAGTTACACTTAAATCGCAAGCATAAATAGATGGATATATGTTCTTAGATGACACTTGTATATATGCCGCTTGTATTGGACAAATGGCAAAATGGCAAATAGAAGTAAATTAGACAAGTGTCATTTGTTTCTTTGCAAATGGCATAAACAGGCAGCACTTACATGACACTTATTAGTTTGCCATTTATGCTGCTCAAAGTGGCAAAACATTGCCCACACTTAAATGGCACTTACATGACACTTATTAGTTTGCCATTTATGCTGCTCAAAATGGCAAAACATTGCCCACACTTAAATGGCAGATTCAAGTCACTTATACAAGTGACTTTTGTTGGCATGCAAATGGCACAAATGGGTGGCACTTGTGAGTCACTTATATGACACTTATTATTTTGCCATTTACGCGGGTCAAAATGGCAAAATATTGGCCACACTTAAATTGCACATACGTGACATTAATCTATGTGCCATTTATGAGGCCAACAAATGGCAACATAATTGTCACTTAAATGACACATACTTGTCAGGTTTCTTAATGTGCCAATTACAACAATACAAATGGCAAATTCATGAAATTGTGCCATTTCTTCGTGCCATTTATGCTCATTTTTGTAGTAGTGATAGTGGTAAAAGGTATTTCTGATAAGGTAAATGGCTCTGGTGAGCCCGGAACATTGCCTAAATGGTTGGTTTTCAAGTTTTCTTTTTTGCCAAGGTTTTCTGGATCTCTTTTTCGTCTGGTGCAGCGCTATGAGGCTTTTGTTTGCACCCATGTGGTTAAAAGAAATGGCATTGGTGAGGCCAATCTGGCATGGAGGTTCGGTACCTCCAGCCTAGAAGAGGACAGGTTTCTTGCCCTGAATGAACAATTTTCTATTTGCTGAAGCAGCATCGTCAGCAAGAAGAACAGTCCATCAAATGGACTATTGCGGGTTTTAAAAATGATTGAAAAACAAAGAAATCTGTCGTCCGCTTCGTTTATGGGGCTTATTTTTGGCAATAGACAACAATGGTCATGGCGAGCAGTACTAGCATACATGAGCTCCTATTCAATATAGTTTTATCCTCTTTTGATTGTGTTTCGCGCAAAATCAGCAGCAGGGTGATGGCGATGGTTCCATCTTTTGTATTTTTTGGTTGCATAGGGATGTTTCTCTTCTTCTGGGATAGCCAGCCTTTTCGTTTACAAGAGCTTCTGCAGGGCGATTTGCTCAGATCCAGGGGTTTTTTTCATCTTATATCTTACAAGAATCAAATCTAATGCAAGAGTAAGGGCGAACAAACAGCAAGGCGATTTCTGCTGTTAGCGCAAGGATTATGGCTTAAGATAGATAGACAAATAAATAAAGTTTTTTTCCGTCCACGGGAATCCAATTGGGTTATGAGGCGGTACCATGCAGAGGGCAATAAGCCCAAATAAAACTTGGGGGCGAAGCTCCATCACCAAAGAAAGACAATATACAAAACAAAATAAAAACAAACTAAAGGAAAACATGGGTGGGACTAGACATAATCCACCCAAGGGTTTTGAAGCCACTGGTCTTTGATGAGGGCAAAGCCGACCCTGTACACTGCCCACTTTTTTTAAAGCCTTGCTTCTCGTACCTTGAAGAGCTCCTGAGATAGATTTTCTTGTATGGAAAAGTTTGTACCCCTGAGATGAATGCCATGCTTCAGGACATACAACCTGTATTGTGCTGTAGGGAAAGTGATTATAAAATGGCGTGCCAATAGGAAGCAGAATCAGCCCATTGGATTTTTTTGTGAAACTAGAACCTGAAAAATCTCCAATTTCTTGCAAAACCTCGAGACTCTCTAATATTTTGAATGGCATGTTTGATTTTTCCAAGAGTAGATCACTAGCATTTGGAGGCAGCAGAGCTTGTGAATGTATACTGGGAGATGCTTTATATGGAGATGCCTCATAAGTGGTGGAGGTGCTATCAAATTTTGAGTTGCCTTCACTGCTAAGAAACTCTAAGTAATCTAGCAAATCAATAAAAGGAGCATTAGAATTGATAACATTGAAGTTAGAATTAAAAAGTTCTACCTAGACAATAGATGTCTCACATGACTAATATTATGGGCAAATCACCTTTCCTCTTATATGCAAGATCATCATGTTCTCGAATCAGAAATAATGGAAGACACAAATGCACTTTCCCCATTTTGTTTTTGCCTCTCAAAAGCTTATTCATCATGTGACATCCATATTACAGAATCCTTAAAATGGAAAGGAATGCAAATAAATATGCATCCATCTAAGGAATATTTGTTAAAGATTTGCAATCTTTAGCATCTCTGAAACCATCTCCGAAACCATCACTGCCATCTCCCTATTTTGTGGCTAGTCCATAAGACAAAACAACTTTTGCTTACGGAGCTGCAAATTCAGCATTCTTCCTCAATAACAATACCATGTGATGGGTACAACCATTGCTGAAACAGAGGACCCTGCCATTGCTGGAACAGAGGACCCTGCAAGAATGGGCATATACATATATCAATAGTAAACAGTGAATCGAAAGCATTGTCAAATAAAATAAGATGGAGTTAGTTGCCCTTTCTACTCAGTGTTGTATCAACTTGAAATATTGTCCTCAATCATGTATATACTGCTAGCTTTAAGAAAATTTCTACATAAATATAATGCAACTAAATGCTCAAGAAGTACAAGAAGTGGAAGAAACTTTTTAGCCTTTTTCAATATGCGAAATGAAGATTTTTTTTCCTCCCCCCCCCTCCCCCCCCCTTTTTTTTTTTTTTTTTAAGGAAAAGGAAGGGTTTTATATTGATCATAACTTGGAAGATAAAACATAAAATAGGCATAAATCCTACGCAGAAAAGGGGTTCAGGGGGTCATACATTGAGTATGATCAACAAACTATACACATAATTTGAAATAGCAGATATCAAGTAGTAGCAAATTAGAACTTTGAAGTGTTGTGTATTCTGCAGCAGGCCATCTGTCAATGGAAGGGTGGAGGAATTGTTGGGAGATCAGCAAAGGAATGTGTACCATCCAAGGAAATCCGACACGAAGGCAGCTGACCAGTCAACATCAAACCAATGAGGGACGAGGAGCATAAGCTCATCAACTCGCACCTGTATAAAATCCAAAAGAACCCCAGCACATGCTTCACATCTGCCCTTGTGGAAGTAGTACATAGGTCTGAGGCAGTCAAATTATCGAGCAGTGAGGTAACGGTTGGAAGAGGAAGCAAGGTACTTATTGAGAATAAAGGCATTGTATCCCTCTCGTAGAAGAAAGTTCATCGGGAGGTGGCAGTGGCAATTTGGCGGGCGATACCCAAATGTTCAGCAGGACCAGTCTCAGGCAAAGGAGATCCTCTAAACACCTGCACAACACTGTTCAAGAATGTTGCAGTCCAAGAAGGCATTTTGGTTAAACAAAGGATCTTTGCAAACGAAAAAAGAAGCATTAAAAGACCCCATTCTAGCCAATCTTGATCAGCTTTATCTTTTCTAGCAAGGCGGTGAGCAAGAGCACATCTAATTAGTTCAAATGGAAAATTAAACTTCATCCATGTGATGTCACATTTCTTGCCAGCAAGATCCATATTGTTCCTATGTTTCCAAATAATCCACAAGGCAGTCTGAATCACAGTAACAGAGAGGCGAAAGAGAGTCTTTCATAAAATGGGCTGAGGAATTGAGGCTCTGAATATTCGAGACAATTTGTCTCGTATCAATACCTGATAGCCAATCCCAAAAAGGCTGAATAGCTGGGCAAGTAAAAATATGTAGAACAACTTCATCCTGCCTACTGCAGATAGAGCGTATGGAAGACTACATTTTGGAGTTTGCGTTTGACCATGTTAATCCCACTCAGAAGGGCATCATGTAAAACCAGCCACAGAAAGACTTTGACTTTAGGGGAGACCCCCAACGATCCCACCGGCCAAATCCGGCATAGAAAGCACTACAAGAAAAGGCCGAAAAAAATGCCAAACTTGCTATTATCATATTATTGGGTTGAGCTGGGTAAGGAAAGGAATAAGGAATCTAAAATTTGAATTTCATTTCTTTGGCCTGCTGCTGGTTGTTCGTTACATTCATTACAATGCAACATGCATAATTGTAATTAGAGGATAACTAGTAGGAAAAGTATACTAACCATATAAAAAAAGCCTATAACTTATGTTTTGTATTGGAAAAAATCCTACCTATTAATGGGATAAATCCTTCTATGCCTCTTTTTTTCATCTTTATAAAAAAACCATTGGAAGCTGGAAATTCGTAAACACTAGAATGAAGCGCCTAGGACTTTAAGTGAACCAAAAAATTATTTTTTGAACGGAAATTTGTGAAGCACCTAGGACTTCGCGGCACGTAGTCTTAGGGGGGTTTCCCATGGGCATCGAGCCTGATTCCTTTCTGTCTCACAAAATTTTGCGATCAGGTTTGTGACCTGGAGAGAAAGTATTTCGTCCAGGTTTCTTGGCGTACAGGTCTAGGACCTGGATTTGATCTAATGGCTGACATTTTTCTCCCATGCATCATGTGGCTGAGATTTTCAGGAAGATTTTTACAGGTCTGCTGATCCATGGGAACGTTCCAGGGGAAAGCCCCCTTACACTTTCCCTTTCTTAAAAGAAAACGGACACCGTTGTTGAAGGTAACCTAGCATGATTAACTACACAATTACAAATAAAATATAGTTAAGAATTGAATTGAATTGGTCCACATATTAGCAATTAATCGGGCGTTTGCCTATTTTAACAAAAACTCAATAGCATTTTAGAACATAGCAAATACAGAACACAGCGAGAATGTTGATGTGCGTGCTCATCGCCAATTCTTCCGGTAATGTCCTCCTTGAACGGTAAGTTCAATCCGCTTCATGTACATCTTTTAATGCGCTTTCTGTGTCCACCATTCCCAATCGGCTGTCAAAGCGAGATGCCCAGATCTGCAATTATTTTTTCTAGTTTATATGCTCGCCCTTCCATTCAACCCAGCTTCATATATCAATTATTTTGAAGGCGTATTACCCTACAAGATATCACATTATAGAGTTCTCAATCCAGATTGTGAATCAGAAAGTCATAGTAGATGCATCAGCTGCCTTAAACTATCAATAACCTAAAGACAGAAGAAATTGAAGCCTTCCAAATATCTCTTAACCCCCTTTCTTTGTCAAAGAATCTCAAAAGTTGTATGCCACTTACTACATGACATGTTAGATACTGCATAAAACTATAGAATCTGCAAAAAATGCAGTTCATTGACTGCCTTTAACAGGAATATGATTGCTTACTATCTTAACTATCCTTGTATTAAATGGTGAGGAAAGTGTCCAGGAATTCTAGAAATGCCCCTTTTGTGACTTACAGAGTTTTCTTGTTGCAGGTTTCATGGCGTACCTGGAGAGGAACGTTTGCATTGGAGATCATTTCTTGTCAAACTTGGCACAGACAACTTGAAGGGTGCTCGAGATGATGAGCCCTTTATTGCATCTCACAAGTATGATTCTTTCTTGTTGTTATTGGCACATCATTCTTGTTGTTATTGGCACTTCTTGCTTTAATAAAATAGCATTTCTTTTGCAGATCAGTATACGTTGTTTATGGCATAATTGGAGATATTTGGATATTTACCGTTGGCAAAGATGAGTATGACGAATTAACACGTAATTTCTCAGTCCACATGAGAACACATTGTTGTAGGCTGCAATGATAAACTTAAGTCTTTCAGTGGCCTGGTATCTTATAAAAAAATGGATTCAAGAACTCTCTTGAGAAACAGTTGTCAATGGCGTGAAAGCTAGTTCATATAACAAGTAATAGATAAGTTTTAGCAATGCTCGTCCAGCCCATGCAAATGTGATCCAATGATAAAGCTCAATAATGACCTACCTTTAGACATGGTAAGATGGGGCATGCTTAACAAGCCTCACTGAGATGCCAATGTCCAGTAATCTGACTATGTTGTGGCTTTCTGAGGCATGCAGCCATTCCCCTGCAGCAAGAAAATTCACTTTGTTTAAGCTACCTTTTGTGAACACTGTGTGAATAATCTTGTCTTATTTGTAGCAGTAGTGGAAGTGCTTTATTCAATCACTTCATCGATAAAGGAGGTCTGCAAAAAAGCACCTAATGAGCGCTTGTTTCTGGACAATTATGGAAAAGTGTGTTTGTGCTTAGATGAAATATGCGCACAGGTATCTTGTCTATTGTGTACTTAATCCTCATTATTACCAGGACTGATTTGTCAAATGTGTCAATTAACCTTCTATTTCTTTCATGCAGGGAATGTTAGAGCACACAGAAAAAGGTCGTATAAGAAGGCTAATAAGATTGAGGCCGTTGGTAGATACTTGAGTTTCAGTTTGTAACACTGTTGTTAGAGGCGATTCAAAAATTTTAATTGATAGAAACAGAAGCATTATAGAAGTCACAAATTTCTAAGTTGCTGTTCCTGCTTGAGCATTTTTTTACAAGACCTGTGTAAAGACCAAGGATGCATGGTGAGGTTGAGGACTTGCCCACATAGATTTGAATTTTTGATTTTGGATGTAAGCGGGTGAGAGAACAAATGATCAAGTTTGGTTGCATGAACTTCACTCCAGTCCTGGTTGGAATATCGAGAAAGTTCATGGAGGTGTCTTGTGACTTTGAGCTCTATGACGTATCTTAAGTTTCTACATTTGTTCAGAGTGCTAATTTGAGTAGACTCAAGCTTAAGTTGAAGCCCGCCCCTTTACATATTGGGAAGTGCAATCCGTATGGACACAAATGAGTGTGAACCTGTGTATTTTTTATATGGGTATTATATGGTTCCAGCAGAATGAAAATCCCTTTTCACCCGTGTTTATCTTCTTCTTCTGCATCAGTATACTTTGATAGAATGGTAGTAGTTACAGAGAGGATATGTGGAGATCAAATATGCTTATAAATGCTTTTCAGGATATTTTATCAACGTAATGTCAGGTGGGTCGAATCCTGTCCACGCTAAGTGGCAGAGTTTCTTTCACTGAATGCTTACCTAGAAATGTCCATTGGCATTTTATCATGTTTACCTGTAATTCTGCCTTTTCTACTTCTGATTCTGCAAAGGGTGTCACAGCAGTGCCTCCGTGCTGCTACGCGTCGGTAATTCTTCCACCCCAACACGCGTCGGTAATTCTTCCACCCCAAAAATTGAACCACGACGCTTAATTCTTCCACCCCAAAAATTGGACCATCAGGTTATTCCTGTATACAGAACCCCCATTTGACCGGATTGGTTTGTCTGGGCGCATCTCACAACAATCACCATGCAGGCCATTATCCGTTTTTCTATAGCTGTCTTAAAGTAGTCACAATTTCATACGTCTGGGTCTCAAGCAAAAGATCGAGCCTCGTTAATTTAGTCCACCCATAATACACATTCAGTTTGGATAAGGTGACTGCTTAGCCAAATCATAAGGAATTGGTTCATGGCTATGGAACATCTTTAGAAACGAGTTGCTGAAATTTGTACTTGCTTGTATACCATGTTGCTCCAGAAATGTTGCTGAAGAAGCCAGCGTGGCTTTGTTTCATTACTGCATTCCTGATACAAGTCCAAGCACAGGCGCTACTGATTACACAAACATGAACCCAAACAGTTCATGGTTGCTAATGTATACATGAATAACCAAGTCTTGCAGAAGAATGTAAAATGATAATATGTGAAGGTCACTTGATCATCGAACAGAATCTAGTCAATGACCAGATAAGGACGTGCTGGTAGTTGACTCCTTGGCTGAGTACCAATCCTTTTAATGAGGATTAATAGCATAAGTTCACACACAAGTTAAGTTGGATGCAACTGTTTCAAAGAAATAAAATATTGAATTCCAGCACAGAGTCATTATACTGCGAACCATCCCTTTCCTACCATGCCATTGAAGCAGCATTGGCTCCAATAAGTTTAATTCTAAAATAGAAATCTGCTAGAAGCATGAATTCTGCAAGCTCCAACCAGGGTTCTCCATACAATAGCAGCTGCTTCAAATGGCATGTTGAGAATGAACTCTTCCGCTTCGGACAGCCATCCAACCCGTGAAAGAACATCGATCATGCAGTTGCATTGACCATTTGTTGGCACTATGGCATAGTTGGAAGCCAAACAGTAGTGATGAAGCCCCTCATCCACCAAACCAGCATGGCTACAAGCTGAAAGAATGCTAACAAATGTGACAGAGTCTGGCATGACATGATGGGAATGCATCTGTTGAAAAATCCGGAGAGCATTTAGTCCATCTCCATGATGATTATATAAGGCCAAGATGGTGTTCCATGAAAACAGGTTGCGGACAAGCATGATGTCAAACATGCGACGGGCATCATCCATGCTTCCACATTTCCCATACATGGTAACAAGAGCTGTGGCAACAGCAACATCTGTCTCAAAAATGCCCCCTACAATATATCTATGAAGCTTCTTCCCCTGATAAAGAGAGAATCCATTCCCACATGCATCAAAAAGACTCACAAATGTGGCTCTACTTGGCTGCATACCCTCTAGCTGCATTTTCTCAAAGACTAGCATGGCCTGCTCACAAAGACCATGCTGTGCAAGTGCAGCTATGATGACATTAAAAGAAATCTGGTCTCTTTCTGGGATTTCATTGAACAAAATTTGAGCTTCATCTATACAATTATGCCTAACATGTGCTTCAATGATCATGGTCCAGGAGAACACATTCCTGTTACCTAGATTATCAAATACAAAGCAAGCATCTTGTAAAGCCCCACATTTTCCATACATATCTACGAGCAGATTTCCCAAAAACCTCTCTTTATCACAGCGGCGTTTGATAATGTGGGCATGGACGAACTTACCTTCTGGCAGAACTTTGGAATCGTCATATCTTCGGAGTAAAGAAGCAAAGGTATCAGAAGCTACCCAAATGCCGGGCCTCAGCAGCCAATCGAGCGATTCCTTCCCAGCACCATGCTTTGCCTGTAGAATCCGTAGGCAAATGTTCATTCCAAGCTAGAAACAATGTCCTGATCAGGTGTGTGGACATTTGCAGAGATCACAACTAATCTTGAACAAGAAGAGGAAGATCACAACAGCATTAGGTCGAAGTTCAGGCGTAGAAGATCATGTCCATCCCTCTCCTATTTTATTGCCACTCAAATCCCAGTCTACCATCCTACACTGTATGTTTCGTTGATTGTTACAAGATTTGATAGCATCTTTCTCCGTCCCGAAATTTGGAGATGGGATTCGAAGGAGCCGATTGACTTAACAACAACATCAGGTCCAGCATACCTTTCAAAAAAAAGTGTCCAAACATTAGCCTAAGGTTTTACTTAAGAGTTTGTTTGAAGAACAAGGGATGGTGGCCCTCTCACTTGGTTAAGGTTTGGGGTTGTTGTCCCACTTGCTTAGGTTCGACCCCATGAAATCAAAACAACCCCAGAGTTTGTGTTCATATGCTGCTGACGTAAAAGCAAGGTAAACATCATTCTGTTGTCGTATGGTTTTTTTTTTTTTTTTTTTTTTTTTAGGGTAAGAATTTTGTTTTCTAATTAGAAAAAGGTACATGTGATCCCCAAATGGGATAGATAGAAAGAATTTGAGCTCAAGAGAGGAGGGAGCCCCTAACTTAGCATAGGAGGGTGTA
>JAANSK020290034.1:0-10515 GCA_011763485.2 Isoetes engelmannii
CCAAAAAGTATACACATGTTAGTGTCTTGTCGCTTATTATGGTTGTAAAAATGGGGAAGAGGATTTTCCATTTGGGACATCAAAACAATGAACATGAACACATTTAGACGAAGCATAGATTAAAATATGCCTCTAAAAATAGATATATCTGATTATGATTCTATGCAATTGCTAATATGCATCAGAGCATTTGCATATACCCATCTACTAATCCAACATGAATGAACACACCTAAACCTTTGTTATCCGATGTAAAAGTTCCAAATATCTATTATCCCTTTGTTATCTGATGTAAAAGTCCCATACTGGACCTTGAAAATGGGTCAATCATTTACGCTCCCAGATGCTAAATAGAAGACATTGGAATTGATAAGGTCTATCCATAGTCTGCCACAAAAAGCATGACTAGGCACACATCAATGAATCCTGTGTAAATTTTCTCAATATTGGAAAGGAACTACTGATGCGAACTTGAAATAGTGACTGTGGTTCCCATCTGTCATTCAATGATTTAACCTATTGTATGGAAATATCCAATTGCATTGGAGAGGGAAAATCATGGATCTTACTTAGTATCTCAAAAGCAAAGTTCAAGATTGTGATGGTTGGATATACAAAGCCCTACTTGCTCCTCTAGTAAATTGATTTTCATTTGGAAATGGTCGCGGGACCCCGCAGGACCCCACCTGCAAAACTGGGAATGGAGTCCCAACCTCCATTCCCGTATACATATACCTAGTTTATTTTATCTTTGCAAATTAGCTAAGTTCGAGATTTCTGAATGCAAGGAGCCATGGCCAAGAAAGAATGACAAAAAGAATATAACAGTGGACATGTTGTGGTTGCATAAAAATGTATTCAGAAAAAAGAGTTAAAAAAAAAAGAGATGTGATCTTTGTGGATCAATATACATGAACAAACATATAAGCTTGCCCACAAAATGCATAAGCACATACTCTGGTATTTAAAAATGCCAGCAATACAGATTAAAACTTACTCGGTTATATGCAGATCACGGAGTCTATCCGTTTGGCTAGCAAGTTTAATCTTCTCTAGAATATAACTGCAATGTAGATGATTAACATGTAGCTGCTTCAAAAGCTCAAAACACATCTAAGAGTTGGCACGTTTCATGATCAGAACACTAATTGCAACAGGTAAACTGTAATACAGAACCATTGTCAATGTAAACTACATTTGAAAGGACTGCCAACACTCCACCTACGTTTTGCAAAGCCAAGATCGTTTTCGTGGATAATACATTGAATCAGTTCCTAGAGGTTAAAGAAGGAATGTTTTTTTTTTTTTTTTTTGTATCCATAAACAGGAGGAAGAATGCAAAATACATATGCATTTACCAAAACAGGTTGTAAGCTTAGCATGTCTAAAATGTGGAACTATGCACAGAAAGAACATTAATTTATGTCTTATATTTGTCATCTGCTTTCTTCTGCAATTTTCTTCCTTCATGTTAACAACCTAAGATACATGCTGAATGGAACATCTAAATGTTGCAAAAACATATTTCAAATACAATTGCATAAATTATATGACAAAGAAAGTAACTCATTTCATCATACCTTCAACACAAACCTCAAGGGTAAATGGACACATCAATCCGGCATGTGTTTCACCTTTTCAATTCTCAATTTGCATCTAAGCCCTTGAGATTTCTTGAATTGAACTTTCTCCCTTTTCAAATTCCCCTGTTCTGTTAGGATCTTTAGGAATCTGTCAGATTAAGTTGTCATTTAGCTGAGTCGTGGGTTTCCTGGTGCAGAACAGAGCTGGCCGACGAGTTATGATCATAATTTAGCCCTTGAACGCTGCCAAAAATTCGGTTCCAGGCCTTAATGGAAATTAGGGTTCTTGAAGATTCTTGGCTAAATATCCCACAGGCATGTTTCAAAAAATCAACCCAAGCTATAAATAATACCGAACCCCACACATTTTTATTAAATTACGTGTCATGCCCACGTGGGATTCGGTACCTCCACCGCCCCACACGCCCGGGTGTACCACGTGGAGGGGGATGATAGGCTGTGGGGGGGGGGGGGGGGTAGATAGGAACATTTTTTTGCACTTAGGGAATGGGCACGAATTCCAAGAAATGAGATTTGAAAGCCTTAACAACATGTTTTTTCAAAATTTTTTGTGCCGGATGGCATAATTTTGCAAGGACTATCAGGTGGAAAAAACAAAACTTGGAAAGGAGCAGTTTGAATTTTTAGGTCAAAAAGTAGAAAAGAAGTGATGACTTGGCTAATGTTGGATGACTTGGCAAAAGTTATGGCTGACATGGCATGGTGAGTTGGCCAATACAATTTCCCCTAGTAAAAAATGGTCTTGATGAGGCGGATGTGACATGGAAGTGGAGTGGATGACACGTGTGAGGTGATGTGATGAAGTGGATGACACTTTGGTGATGTGGACATGGTTGGCTTGCCAATTGTGCTTAAAGAACTCAACCATGGACCTTCTCTTGCATGTTAAGCAAAGCTTTTCTTTTTTTCTTGCAAACTTGTGCTATAGAGATGATGTGTATGGCACATATGACGTGTGATGATGACATGAACCCCACATGATGATGTGGAGGTGATGATTTTGCCATATTGGCATGTGGAGATGACTCACAAGAAGCTTGTTTTTGCACTAGGAGCATACTAACTTTTCTTTGCCTTGCATCATGAGAGAGCTTGACCCTAGTAACTTAGGAAGAATTTGTGAGGTTTTCAAGGTCTCTTCCTCATTCTTTGTGATTGTGTGGGAGTATGAATGAGTGATGAAGTGTGTGTGCCATTTTTTACTAGGAAAAATGTAGTAACCAACTTGGGAGCATAAGACATGGGTGGATGAACATAGAGAATGAGGAAAATGATTAAGGCCATTGTCATGAGCATGGATATGAAGGGAAAGCTAGGCCAAATTCAAGTAATAATAAGAACAAAAAATGAGATGTGCTCATACCAAGATGTGATCACCCCACGAACTGGGAACCCAGGCTCCGCCGTGACAACTGAAAGAGTCTGAAGTCGCATCCCCGCCGTCCGCACGAGGTAATCGTGGCCCTTGAAATGGGTATTCCTATCGGTGGAATCACCACGTAAACATTCCTCAGGACGGAATCTCCACCTGGCCTATCGCTTGCCGTGGAATCACAACATGTGGATTCCCTACAGTTGGAGAAATACGTACACATTCCGCAGCACAGAATCTCCAGTCCAGCACACCTGCATGTTTGGCACGTGGCAGCCAAGACCGGATCGACGACCAAGGTTGCGTCGTGAGTTTCTTATGGCCCTGTTTTTTAAATTCCTGGTGCACGTCTGGTCTAACCATTGTAGCAATACCACCGGCAGTCAATACCACCCCAGAAAATCACAGTATTTTGTTAGGCCCTGCCGGAGTTCGACTGTGGATGATTTTTTGAACCTGCAGACCCAGGCCGGGCGTCTGCGAGACCTTGATCATCTAGAAAAATGATGAGCTTGTCATGGCACTTTATGAATGGGGCACATAGGAATTGGGCGAGTTGTGATTGCCCATGGGGCACCAAGGGGAACTTTTGCAAACACCAGGAGAAGGTTATCCACTTGATGGATAGAGGCTATGGTCCGACCCCAAGACTTATCAACCTATCTGCAAAGTATGCACAGGAGGGGCGGATGGAATGGACTACCCAATGACCATGTTCTATGCCAACCAAATCCATTGCCATGAATTATGTCTGCATTGACCTCTAGAGACCCCAAGTCGTCAGTCCATCCCCAAACCTGCGCCTTGAGTAGGATTTCCCTCTTGCTAAATGTTATGTTATGTTATGTTCTATGTGGTGATGTATCATGTTATGGTGATCCCATCCTTCGTGGTGGTTATATTGTGTGATGTATTATTGTGCTGACATTCATCATGGATACGGGATGAATGACACGTCCATTCTTCCCACGTGGACTCTTGCTCACCATCAAGAGTCTGACGTCAGGTGGACAGCCTCTTGTTAGCTAGCAAGGCTAGCAGGAGGGAATCTTCGGTTTGTATATATGGGAGCATCGTATACGAGCAGGGGATGTCACAACATGGCTCTCATTTAGTCTTACCTTCTAAATGCTTTCTTAAGAAAAGGCTGATAAAGGCTAACCCAAACTTTGACATTACATGTGATACATGCAAAGAAGTTGCAGAATCTATCTCTTTTTTTTTTTCAAATGCTCAAGAGTTGCTCCCTTCTAGGATTGGTTCAGAGATATTATGAGTCAAGCTGGTTACAAGATACAACCTCAGTCTTTTATCTACCATTTCATTTTTAGGAATTATTCTTCATCAATTTGAAGCAACTTGCCTTGGGGAGTATTGGGAATTACAGAAATGCCATCACACTTAGAAAGAGGAACATGAGTGCTTCAAACTTGAAATTCTTATTTATGATTGAACTAATTTCTTGTGCTATGTCTCATAGGTCTAAGAGGGTAAAAGCATGTTAGGGTATACCACTTAAATTACTACTTATCTGATTTGGGTACTGCATTTTGCAAGGTACCTAATTAATATTAAAGTTACCTTAACCCCATTTAATGTTCAAAATTTTTGCCTTATGTATAGAAGTGGTAGAAGGAAGATCTCCAAAAGAACTTTTCATGTCAATCCCTATCATGAAGGGGAAGTTATTGCATGGAGTGCCCAGGGTACTTTAGGTAATGTCCCAAAAGTGGTACATCCTAACATGCTTTCACCCAAGAAGAGAGAGAATTATGATAGAAAATGGCTGGCTTTTGGACATTTTGTTGGTCATCTCAATTTCTTCAAAATACATTGATCTTTCATCTAATGACTTTCTTGATTTCAGATTTGTTGAATCTCTTGATCAGTTTACTTGATGGCCACCCCCAATTTGATGAGCTTTCTGCTATTGAAGCTTGGGTACAATTGACCATTCTAGGTCAGCATATCCCGCCTTCAAATCTGCAATCCGTTATTTCAGGTTCAAAACTATTTTGGTAGATGGCTACCAGAAAAAAAAACAAGGGTTCCAAAAGCTCATGAATGATGGTAATCTATACGTATTGAATAAGGAAAGTGATTTCTGTATTCTTGCATTATATGTTGATGAGAATATCTCTGTGCCTAGTAATACAGAGAATCTGAAGAACTGCAAGCACATTCTTACAAACAAATTCAAGATGACTGGCCTAGGGGAACTCAAAAAGTTTTTAGGAATAGAGATGCACAGGGATAAGTCAAAGAACACTCTGCAGATCACTCAAACAGCTAATATAGAAGGTATGTTGAAACGTTTTCAAATGTTGTTTTGTAACATTGCCAAAACACCTATAGTATAAGGAATAAAGGTTTCGAGTGATATGAGTTCCAAATGTCAAGAAGAAGTGAAGAACATGGCAAATACGCCCTACAGAATAAAATAGAATAGAATAGAATAGAATAGAACTAGATATTTATTTCATTGGGGAGATGGTAGTAAAGGGAACTATGACAATAGAATATATTCCAACAAAAGAGCAAGTAGCAGATATGTTGACCAAGGGTTGTAAGAACAGAAGTTTCAGAAGTTCAAAGTTATGCTAGGCATAACAAATGCAGGACACTCAGAATAAAGGACATGAAAAGGGCAATGCTAGAATTGTTGGTGTCACTTATTCAGTAAGACACATGCAGTAGAAATACAAAGAACATCCACAACATGAAATATGAGGAAATTGAATTATGTCTAAGGAAATTTCTAGGGACTTGATATGTTAATGGTTCAATGGCAAAATTAGAAGGTTGAAGTAGACGAATGCAATGGCCAAAATACATTTAAGCTTTAGGTATGTTTCCCAAGATGGTAACTCGTGGTTGAAGGAGTCCCTAAGCGGCCGGATTAAGGCCTACTCGGTCGGATTTGACCTATAATAACTTGAAGAAGTAGAATGCAAACACATACAGGTGACATAGCTGCAAACGACATTGCAGGCTTGGGTTGTCGGGCTTAGTTATTTTAATGAACAGTGTTTGCGTCAGTGCCAAATGAATAGTGTTCTCTAATGATTTAAATCATTATAGTAGTTTTGGTTAGTATGCACTATTGAATGTCTTGTTAGAGGTTTTGAATTAGATCTAGTTGACTAGCATTTGATATTTTCATCACCCACCTAAGAACCACTTCAAGGATGGCCCTTTGACACCTTCTAGCTGCATTCTTTTCAAAATATCCCCTCCTTTCAGCTTCTAGCTCCAGGAAGCAAGCTATACAAAAAAAATACAATGGTGTAGTCAATTCTGACTCAGCTTCACTCTTTCTGCCATAACTCGCTCATATAGATGAATTTCAGCCTTATCTGGCCATTCCGGAAAGCTGATTTGAAATCCTTTCCAGTGAAGTAAAAAGTACCTGAATTGGATCTCGAGTCACCGAGATATGATGCTCCAAAATCCGACCAAAAAAAACTGCCTAGAAATCGCTCCTGCCTCCTTCCAAAAACCTCACAAAAATCTATGCATTTTGCTTTTGTCATGAGTTTTGTATGACTTTAGCACATATCAAGTATGCATTGTTAGTACAATACCCTAAATAAATGATGTATAATATGGCCAAGGTACCATGACCGTCACACAATCTAGATTAAAGGAGTGGCACAAGGTAACATCGCCCATTGAGAAAAGCAACATTATCGCACATACGACAGGTTGTCGGGCAACCCACAGTGGGACATCACCTTATTATTGAAGGCGAAAGACATTGTGAAATGGTCTAAGGGCCAGTTAAGGCAAAACTCACGACAATTTAGTGGAAATAGAATGTAATCGGAACATACGGTCGGAATAACTTCCAATTCAATCTGAGCCTTCCATTTTCCTCTCTTAATCTACATCTTTTATATGGAATATTTCGAGCATATCCCATCTCCATCACCTCCTAGAGTTTGCCCTTCGTGCAACCTAACAAGATGCTAAAGCATCCAAGGGTTGCCCGGCTTAATTTGGGGCAAAATGAATGAAACAAAACCTACAAGGGATTTCAGGTTGCAGCTTCGATACAATGAACAAATGATTAATCTTTTGCTTCCAAAACCTTGCATTTCATGAAACAGTTGCTTCGGCGGAGCTGGATAAACTATTAGTTTCTCATGAATGCATTTCCGACATAGCCGTAGTAGGGTAAGATGTTTCAATCAAGAAGACAAAGCAAAACAAGGAAATAAGAGAAGGAATTATAGAAATCGAGGACTAGAGTTAAGAGCAGTGATGCAGTCGTAAAGATCCGAACGCTGGAGAAATTCCGGTGGCATTTGTGGTGAAATGTGGTGCCGTAATCAAAGAAGAAATCAAGGGATTCATTTTTTCGCTTGCTGCATCTGCAACTCTCTGGTGAACCGAAGTTTACTCCAGATACTGATAGTTCGAAAATAGAAGCTCCAGGTGAGGGTTCATGATTTTACTTTTTGGGCATTATCTCCAACCGTTGAATCGGGACCCTTAGGTTTATTCCTCCCTTTCTGCAACCTTAGCCCTATAAATGGGATATTTCTAGTATATACCACAATTCCTCCACCCTCACCTAGGGTATGCTGTGCGGGCAACCCAAAAAGTAAATGAGTACTAAAATACAATGAGTTGGAGCCGTTGGATTCTGATGACTAAAAATAACTGAGGTGGAGCGGTTGGATTCTGATGTAGATGAGAGGACGGCTGAGGAAAAATGATAATTTGCCCAGTTGCCCTAATTATCTGCTTCGACTCGTCACCATCGGAAAGGAAGCGCTGAGGGCTCTCTGGAGGTTAGATTTTATGCTTATGTGTTTTGATTTTGGTGTGCTTCACTAATCCTCCAATTCTCTACCATGGCGGTGCATTAGCCAAAAGAAAAAATTCTTGTGACTTTTTCATTCTCCTGAATGTTCTGAATCTTACATGCAAAATCTTGCCAAAACAAAGCATCTTCTACAACTAATTCATGTGCTAACTTGCCTACCAAATGTTGAACTTGTTAGAACCCTTGTATAAAGTTCTTTTCGTCAAATCCTCTAGAACTCTGAAAACCAGGAGGAAAGAATTAAGTGTTTGCACCACTAGACCTCTGAAAACCAGGAGGTAAGACTTAAGTGTTTGCACCAGCAAAATCAAATATGTTCAGTTTGTGCTCATTATTGCCAATTCAGGATATGAATCTTTGATTTCTGTTTGTGCCCCAGAGCTTGTACCGAGGATTTGATGATGGAGAATCAAATCATCTTCTACTTGTTAGCAAAGGCTTGTCTTTGTATAAGTCCCATATGTTAAATTCTCTAAGCTTGGAAGGCTAGGACAAGAAATCATCTTTCCTGAATATTATTCTGAATGCACAACATATCATCTGTCCTGAATATTATTCTGAATGCTAGTTATTGATTCTCATTCTTGAGTTCACAACTAATTGATGTGCTACTGTATAAAGATAGTTAAACCTGTTAAATATTTTCTTTGAGGTCCTTTCTTTGGACTGTGTAAATTATGAAGTCCTTTTTATCTTGGTGGGCGATACATTTATGTCTAGTTTCTTCTACTTCCTGCTATGTGATTATCCAATCGCAACAACATCCACCCAACTGCAAAAAGGAACCAGGTATGCTCAGGTCTTCAGGTATGCTCAGAATATGCCATAAGATGCAGAAGCTTGGTAAGTCCCTTTATTCACGAACTCTGTAAGAACCAATAGCAGCTATTTGTATAGTTAAATTAGTTGCAAGTGCTTAGCAATTAGGCAAAGTAGCTGCTGCTATTTCTTTTAATGTGTTACGCTTGCTTTTACTCTATGATGGAAGGGAGGTGCAAAAGTTTGTTCTGTATGCAGTTTGTTTAGACCAGCCATACTTTCAAACAGGCACTGCTACAGCAAGACAACACAGGTATCCAATGGCAACTGATTGATATGCTATTAATATGCTATTTTCCAAAGGAAACTGATTGAAGTGCATTACGCCGTGTGGAGGGAGATTATAAACCTGTGTTGACGCAGCAGAATTATACAGGGGAGGGTTGGTGGCACAACTCCTTATGCAAAGTTTCTTGTTATGGCCATTAAATTCTAATGAGGATTGTTTATGCTACATGCATGTGCGAGATATGCTACACGTCCATTAAAATTGTAGATCGTGCCGTCGACATTCTATAATCTCTCCGTCTTTGCTTTCTTGTTAGGTTTGGTTCTTTTCTTCACATATTGTTTAATATGATGGTCTGAATGACATATGTCAATTCTTGTATATAAACTGAAACATTACAAAGTGTTGGAAATCGCGTTTGAGAATTATGATTCTCTTTAAGATTGTTAAAGAGACACCTGTATGCTACATGTAGCTAGTTACTCATATCTCCAGCTACTTTAACATAATTATGTGTATCCAACTCTGGTTTTTATAATCAACATTGGTAAAAAGTCTATTTGATTGCCTTTTATTGCCAATGTATGAAGCACATGATAGTTCCATGCTATGGAAAGTGAGATTTCGGTGCTTTTAACATATTTTATATTCTGGCACAAAATGCCCTAAACAAAGTGGCTGGCAAATTGCCAACGCATATGTTAACTGTGGTGCTTATAAAAGTTCGTAAACGGACAATATTTCCCAGCTCGATATCTCAAGTTTTAAGACTTGGAAAGTACAACTCAATACTCAAAATCTTTGAAATATAGAAACAATCTATTCACAACACAATAGATAAAGTTGACTCTTCAGTTAATTCATTTATAAAAGAAAATAGTTTTCTCATCCGTAGATTGAGAAATTAGAAGATTCAATGGTTAGGCAACCCTGATAATCATTCCTTTTGTTGATAACTTGATGATCTTGAACAAAGCTACCCACAATCCACAAAGCTCAAATGCATTTATTTACATCCCCCTTTTTTTTTCCTTGTCTTAGTCCTCCATATAAACTCACCCACCCGATTGTAGCCAATAGGATTTAAACGTATGGTAGATGATGCCCAATCAGAGGTCTAACCACCAAGTTAACACCAAGTAATAACAATAAAGTTCATAATAATAAAGTTAATTAACTCGGTTGCATTGGATAACCATACCAACAAGTAATAACAATAATCCATAGTAATAGCGTTCATTAGCTCATAGTAATAGCTCTCATTACCTCTGCATTGCATTGCATTGGATAGTTGCTTGTGAGAGAGTATGATTTCTACATTTTTATATTATTAATTGTTGCTTCTAACATTCATTAACTCAGCATTGCATTGCATAGTTGCATGTGAGAGTACGATTGCTACGATGCGATTCTACTTGTGCGCGGCAATGCACACATTTACTGGTTGTTTCTAACAGCACTTCTTTTACTTGCAGAGTGTGTTCGCATGGGATGCCTAATCATTAGGTTATGCAATGGAAACCTTTGCAACACCATATCCCGTTATTTTCTTTGACGGAGAACATGAGCATGACAAAGGATACGTCGGGATACACTCAGTGCTCCCCTTCAAAAAGTTTCAAGGACACATGGGTCGGTTGACTGGGCTGCCTTCCAAACA
>JAANSK020290045.1:0-20093 GCA_011763485.2 Isoetes engelmannii
GAGCATCAGGAGCATCAGAGCATCACTTCTAAGCTCGTGGGCGACAAGGGCAATCCCAGTTAGGAGTTTTCATTTCAAAAATCGCCCACCTCCCAAATCTCATTTCATTTCCTCTCTCCCTCCCTCCCTCCCTCCCTCCCTCTCTCTCTCTCTCTCTCTCTCTCTCTCTCTAGGCGATGGTGCAAAAGGTCAAAGCAAAACCTAAACATGATTCTGCTACAGTCGTTGCTGCGATAGCTGAGGAAGGGGATAATTTCGATGTGTCTACCTCTGATGCGAAGAGGGGCCTTAAAATCAAAGGGGCATCTTCTCATGCTGGAGCTATAGGGGGCGATGCTACATGAGCAAAAGGGGCTCCTATCGGGAGCTGTTGACTCTATCACCGGAGCAAAGGGGGGTCCTAATTTGGGAGCTCCTGTTAACAAAGATAAAAAGGAGAACAGAAGGACAACGAAGGCTTCAGATCTGGAAACCTCTGAAGATGAAGATGGAGATGCTGACACTGATGCAGATTCTGTTGAGGGCAGCAATGCAAAAGGATTTCAAAAGGAGATGATGGAGATGATGGCAGATAGTATGAAGACAATGCTCAAATATTTCAAGGAGGAGTTCATGCACAAATTCATGGGATTGGTTATGTAAGACATGATCAGAGAGGTAAGAAGTTCTTTGGCAAATGATTTTTAATTGGCATTAGAGCAGATTAAACAGGAAAATGCATTGGCATTGCAAAAACTGAAAGGGAAATTGGGTGCTGTTAAATCTGAAATTCAAGAGCATCCGATGGTAGATGTGAAAGATGAATCAAAGGAAGAAGATTCAGCCATAGCTTGCCGGAAGCGGATCTGAAAAGACAAGCGCTGTTGTAGTTCATTTTCTCTTGCATCAAGCTCATGCCATCTTTGATTAATAGAATAGGCAACTCCGGGAAGCAATTCAATTTCTTCAAGAAATGCTTGTGCTTGAAAAAGTCTACTACATAAAACGTGCATGGCATTTTGGAGATGTTAAAGTAATAATGGTGGATATACTTGACTATTTGTTCTAGTAGTAGTTGAACCTGGTCCTACCATCCAGCATGCTTCGTTCTAATGCAATGTCAATTAATGTTTTTACAATCAACTAATCTTACATCTATGCGAATATACTTGAAGGCGATGAAATCCATAAAACCTAGCCCCATGCATTGATTGTGCATCACTGTTCTCATACGCGCATTGCTGAGTCACCTATACTGATATTTGACTTTATTTGCCGGATTGCTTAGCGGCAAGCAGTAGAGGAAGCTCTATGGATAAGCTATCAAGCATATGGATGCGGAATTTGGATGCGAGATCTCAACTTGCTTCATATAGCACGAGCTTATGGGAAACTTTTGTACGATGGTTTTTTTTCTTCATGTGGAATAAAGAGTAGAAATATACACATAGTAGATGAGTAATTACGTTTGCAACGTAATGGGCTTGAACATGGTATACTAGATGTGTACACCCATGGTAGATGAGTAATTACGATTGCAACATAATAGGCCTGAACATGGTGTACAAAATGTGAATGCCTCTTGGTAGATGAAAAATTGTGTCTGCAGCACAATAGGCTTGAACAACAGTGCATGATGTTGAACTTTTGAAGAGCGGCGATTGTGATTGCAACACAATAGACCTGATAAAAGTTGCATCTGTACCACAGAGGTACACTGTATCATGGGGATACTATCAAATAGTACCTTGGAACGAGGGATATCTAGTACTCTGGGAGTACTAGGAAATCCGTAATTATTTTTGGAGTTTGCGGGTTTACGATACTGTGAGATTATGGATGATCCATCTTGAGAAGGGATGCATTGCGAGATCATGGATGAGTGCGAATGATCCACCTTGAGTAAGAAGGATTGAAATGGAGCATAACTTGGGTGATCGAGGACGATCTATCTTGAGAAGGGATGGATTGATATGAATCAGAGCACGAGGGAGTGGTCCAAAGTGAAATGGGTTATGGAAATATGGCAAATACTATGTAAATATTATCTCTTTGTGGTTGCCAATATAAGGGCCAAGGAATAATATTAACGCTAAGTGGACCTTCATGAAACATAACATTTATGTATCTATTGTTATCACGGATGGAGTCGAGATATTCTAGGGAACGAAGAAAAAGCCAAGGAGAATAAGGAAGCATCTTAGGGACATCTAAGATTCATAAAAAAAAAAGGGTAGTATGAAAGGGTCGTGGATATTAAAGAAAAGGCATTGAGGTCATAAAAGGCAAGTGCTTGGGAAAAAAGGCTATAGTCGTGGAGACATCTATAAATAGAAGATAAACTTTAGTTGGACATATCTCTGGATTGAGGCGATTTTTACTTCTTTGAAACCATCTCGGAGTCTAGTTTCCAAATTGCTATGGCAGTTTTTGTGATCCATCTGTATGAGGGAATAATGCCCGAAAACGTGACAAGAGGTCATAGATGACTGCCACCACGGCATCATAGTTTGTGACTATTGATCCTGAGTACTTATTTATTCTCCAAGCCAATTATTGTTCCCATTGATCAGTGACTATGTGGAGTACTGTGATCAATTCTATAAGGTCAGTAAGCCAGAACCAGTGTGATATATTTGCCATAACCCAGTGGATCCGATTGAGTGATTAGTCATGCTTCAACATCCAATTTGTCTGAATAAAGATCATTTATCTTTGTTCTTCAACTGTTTGAAAGTTCAATAATTGTTGCAAGAGTCTTTAAGTAGCCCAAATATCATGAATCATATCAGTTACAGTTAATGAACATTCAAACAAGTGAAGAAGGACAAGTTGATCTTTATTTAGACAAAATGGGTGCAGAAGCACGATTAACCACCCAACCGGATCCACTAGGCTTAAGGCAAACATGGCAAATACCATACACTGGCTTCTAGCTTTTCAGAATGATCAAGCCACCCCACATAGACTCTAGTCATAGGAACAATAATTGGCTTTGAGAACAGATTCAGGATTCAATAGCCAGAACTTATGATGTCACTGAGGCAGTCATCTATGACCCCTTGTCAAATTTTTTATTCATCGCTCCCTCATACGGATGAATCACGAAAAGTGCCGCATCAATTCGGAAACTAGACTCCGAATGGTTTCAGAGAAGTAAAAATTGCCTTGATCTGAGCTCTAGTTGCGGAGATATGTCCAACTGAAGTTTACCTTCGATGTCTCCACGACTTTAGCCTTTTTTTAATCAAGCTCTTGCCTTTTATTACCTCAAGGCCTTTTGCTTAATATCCACGACCCCTTTATATTACCTTTTTATGAATACTAAATGGTCTTATTTAGTAATAAGATGTCTTTTTATTCTCCTTGGCCTTTTCTTCGTTCCTTAGAATATCTCGATCCGATCCATCATAACAATAGGGTACATAAATGTTATCTTTCACAAAGGTTTCCCTTAGCATCAATATTATTCCTTGGCCCTTATATTACTAGGCAACCACAAAGAGATATAGTATTTGCCATATTTCCATAATCTATCCTGCTTTGGACCACTCCCGCATGCTCTGATTCATATCAATCCATCCCTTCTCAAGATAGATTGACCCCGATCATCCAAGTTACGCTCCATTTCAATCCATCTTACCCAAGGTGGATCATTCGCGCTCATCTATGATCTCACAATCCATCCCTTCTCAAGATGAATCATCCACGATTATCCATGATCTCGGCGTTTCATAGGTCTGCAAACTCTAAAAATACAAATTTTCTAGTACTCCTAGAGTACTAGATATCCCTCGTACCTCAAAAGTACTTTATTATCTTCCGTACCTCCAAGATACTACTTGATAGTATCTCCATGGTACAATGTATCTTCGCGATACAAATGCAACTTTTGTCAGGTCTATTGTGTTGCAATCACAATTGCCGCTCTTTAAAAGTTCAACATCATGCACTCTTGTTCAAGCCTATTGTGCTGCAGACACAATTACTCATCTACCAAGAGGCATTTACATCTAGTACACCATATTTAAGCCTATTACGTTGCAATCGTAATTACTCATCTACCATGGGAGTACACATCTAGTATACCATGTTCAAGCCTATTATGTGTAATTACTCATCTGCCATAGATATACACATCAAAAGAAGATTTAAGATTCTACTCTTTTATTCCATATAAAAGAAAACCATCTTACAAAATTTTCCCATAAGCTCATGTTATATGAAGCAACGCATCCAAAGCAATGCATCCAAATTTCGCATCCATATACTTGATAGCTTATCCGTAGAGCTCCCTCTATTGCTTGCTGCTAAGCAATCTTGCAAATAAAGTCAAATTCAATATAGATGACTTCTATACAACCATCCTCTCAGATCTCCAAGATCTGGATCTCCACAAGCTTAAGCAAGAATGCTTTTTGCAGTCCCATTAATGAGACTCGAAATTTGTTTGTTTTACTTGTCTCTATGACAAGATACTATCTAGTCTCATCTAGTTTCCACAACCATACTCATCTCCAAGACAAGCTAGTACACAATTTTAATTCCTTTGTTTCTGGCTCCTTAAGAGCTCATTTCTCTGCATAGTCACGCTTACAACAACTGTCTTCAATTTTGGTCAGCTCCTCGTCGCTTCAATCACCCTAACGGGCTTGCCAAGCCCTTACCCCAAGAAATGTCCTACAAGAGAACATTACTCCTATTAAAAAGGGCAATCTCCTACAGATTAAGTGCTAGGGGAAAGGCATACTCCTATTAAAAAGGGCAATCTCGTGCAGCTTAAGTGCTAGGGGAAAGGCAAGTAGTTGCAATGTTCGTTTTAATGCATACTAGCAGCATTCTACTCAATTTTGTAGATAAAGTTTCCACGGCATTCTAGAAGAGAATCCTATTTAAAAGGTAATGCCAAGGACTCTGGGAATTTAGGACGCCCTCAAATCTTGGTCGCCATATTTACCGACTCAAAGAAACAAGCAAGGATACCACCAGAGGTAACAAATCTCATTGACTTTGAGAAATGCAAGTTCAACATAAATGTGGCTTGCGTCACTGCTGAATTTCTCATGGCAAATTCACATGGCTAAATCCGGCGATGGAAGGTAGCAGTCGCAGGATTTGGGCCTAGGCAGCTGGCTGCCAGTTCGTTCGCATGAGCAACGGCTACAGAGCAAGCAATGCAGGTCTAATGCTTCGCCATTAAAGATGATAAACTTGATTTTTGGCTCCCAGCAAGAGCAGCAGGGCATCGACCGCGACAGCGAGGGCCGCGTATGGCCACCGATGAAATGGTGGCCGCTGCTGTTGGCAGGCACAGCAGCTGCCAGGATGCCATAAGCGCTGCAAAAAAAAATGTCCATGTGAATTTGGCTTCATGATGAACCAATTAATGTGATAGACGAACAGATATTGTGGCTCCAATTTTAAACAAGCACTTCATTCTATAATATATGGCCATTGCCATACATAAAAACATATTAATGCCAACACAGCAAGGCATTACTGTATCCAGTATGACGGCAGACAATTCCAATGGCAATCCCAGATGCACTTCAAAACAAGATACCTACCCAAATGAAAAAGCTAACGACTTAGCACAAAAATCTCGGTGCATTGATGGAGAATTGTAAGTGTTTTGACATCCAAAAATAGAAAAAACCACCACCAAGGACATGGTGCATTGTTCGCTATGCATCAAAGCTTTTAGTTCACTATACAGGTGTTCCCTGCAGAGCATATAAATAAAATGATGAGAAGTGTAAGCATGAAGCAGTCAATAATCAAAAGTTCGGACCTTATTGCGCCAGCACGGAGGTTGCACCCAAAATCCGTCCCTCTTGGGTTTGTGGCCTAGCACCAATCTCCTGACTCCTACTGACAACAACAAGAACAATGAGAACTTAACATAATTAGGTCAGTTCTCTTTGCTGGCATAAGATAACATACCTGCCCTGCTGGCCATTCTTGTAATAGTTGCCAGCATTGCTTATGCTATAGCCATCTAGTAAACCATTTCCGTAGGTACTTCCATTTGCAACTTGTGGATTGGATATTCTTCCATTCTCCTTTGAATCCATTAAAGCTGGAGGTCCTTTAATGTCACTTTTACCATTAAAATTCACAGATTTCGCAGCAAAGTTTTGTCGGTTCATAGATCCATTTGATAAGACATATCCATTTGGTGAGTCTTGGTTCTGCTTGCTACCAGAGCTCGGAGACTGGGAAGAAGAAAGAATTTGTCTACCATTTGAGCTTCTTAATCTAGGAGCCACAGGTGTCAAAGCCACAGAAGGCAGCTGTGTTGTGCCCGGAACAAGCGCAGCAGCTGCTGCTGCTACTTTGGCAACAGCTGTTGTTGCCAGGACAGTAGCATGTGCTCCTTCTTTAAGATGGATGAAGTCTCCTTCAATAACAAACAACTGCACAACCAGCAAGACAGTCAAAACTATTATTTCCAAATCTAGGTACGAAACAGGTACACAAACAACCTCAGGATATGATGCAACAAATTCGTCAAGCCGTCCATATTGTTTCCGATAGTCATGCCAGTGAAGTGGTGCTAGCATTTTCCCTAGTCTGTTTGGCAGCTGTACAACATGGGAATATGAATACAAGACGAGGTGCCATTTCAAACACATTGCAACATACTTACTGTAGAACTGATCCTTATTCTTGCACTTGATTCTGCAGGAATAGCCCGTATTAAACAAGCAAGCAAAGATCTTTCATCCAGCAAGGGCGGTTCTGAGATTTTAGGGCCTTCATCCAAAGGATATTGCTGTTTGTGCGTCAGCAAAATCAAGTTTTTGGCCTCTGGATTCTCAAATTTTGAGACTTTCACTTGATAAAGGCATGTGGGGCTCTGCGTAGGTACAGGAGTCTGGACTTCTGTCCCAGGCTGCTCCACGCGGTTGCCAGAACTTTCCTCGTGACCAAGATCTTGAGCAAGCTGGAATTTCGACTCTTGCAGTCGGGATGACTGTAGAATACTGTGAACATCAATATGATCCTGCATCGTTCCCTAACAATAACCATTATACAAGAACTTAGCAATAAGTCCACTCCACATAAAACTGCCATGCTCACATGTACCTGTTGCTCTTCGTGACAGCTTATATTCTGACTTTGTGCAAGTAACATCTCCTGATTCTCTTTGTCAATATTTTCTTCCTGCTTATGATGGTGCTGAATTGAGGATGATTGTTCTTCCTGCATGGATTGTGGTGGCATTGGTTTACTGCGCTCAATCACAGGGTGAAACGTTGCAGCCTGTGGTTTATGGACAACATCACCAACTGTATGGTGTGTCTGTGGCTGCACTTCTGATAATTGCCGTTCAGGATTTTCAGAATCCACTCTTGTTTGCGAAGGTGCTTGCTGCTGTTGATCTTGTTCAGAAGAATGCTGGTGTTGAGACTGCAATGGACCTTGCAGTATTTGTTTCTGCTCAACCATATGTTGTTGTTGCTGCTGGAGATGGCGCATGGGGTGGCGCTGTGCAGAAGATGGAAGGTATTGCTGATGATGGTAGTGATGTTGCGCACTGCCCTGCAGAGTGGGACCACACTTTGTTATTCCAATAAAGCAAAAAAGCTTTCCATGAAGTCATTCACAATAACCTGTTGATGCTTCAATGATGCCAGGTGCTGCTGCGGCAATATCACAGGCGGCATTGGCTGCAACTGACCCAATGCTGGCTGTGGGAACTGCAAAGGTGGTTGGATTGCTGAAGGCAATGCCTGTTGCGGCATGCCAAATTGATGCATAGCAGCCATGTTTCCAGAAGGTGGTATAACTGGAGCCATTCCCATCAGAGGTGTTGGCAGTACAGGGAGACCGGTAGCATGTTCAACCTGAAAAGCCATATGCCATAAGCACGTTACCTTCTTAGGAGATGAACATTGAGCATGATTGATGAAAAATCATGCATTACTCCCATACTCTACACAATTGCAGAACAAAATAAGTATAACTTGTATGCCACTGCTAATTAACCTTAAATATCATAACAAAACAAATGAGCAAACAGCTTGCTGGCTATAAGAGGTGGGCTATGTCTTTTGACCAAACCAGCTGCTGTACTGCTAATACATGGGGACCCTGCCACTCTACTCACCTTATACTGTATTTCAATACATTAAAATACGTTTGGAACGTAAAGCTCTTCAGACATCAGCACTAACCTTCCCCAGGGGCTCGGGCGTGATCATCACAGGGTAAACTCCATCTACTATTCCATTAGATATTATGCCTGAATTAGCTTTGCTGTGTATAGCTAGGAAGGCCCTTGAATTTGGTCCATTGTCACCAAATCGAACAGGATCTTTATCAGCTTGAGGTGAAATTCCGATATTATTATCAGATATTCTTGCACCCTTAAGGCAGTGCTTCTGCTCCCTTGCCTCAGCAATTTCCTGCTGCAGGCTTTGTAACACTTGCGTGTAATATCTCTCTAAATCTGTCAGCTAAGCTTGCCCATCCAACAACACCAGAGGATGATATTACAACCTGGGGATAACTACATAAGAAAATGACAAAACCAAACTCACAAAACCCCCAAATTTCTGTCCCTGCAAGTCACACCCATTGAAAATAATGATTCTACATGATAGAGCGCCTTACCTGCCGCTGATGAGTCAACCAGAGATGGTTCATTTGATCTGTGCGATCACGAAGTTCAGCATGCAAACAATTATTGGCAGTGATATGGTATGCATCCAGCTCCTGAGCACGTGTAATCCAAGCCTGAGCATCCCTAAGCTGTTCAACCTTTAATTGTAAGATTTCTTGAGTTCCATATTGCTGTAATCTGAAGAAATTTTGAACTTCAACCTAATAAATAAAACGCCATTTCCACACAACCAAAATCAATTTATCTGAACCATAACCCTTATGGCTTAAAAAATATGAACATTTGCAAATTAAACTGTTCATTCCAAAAAAAAAAAAAAGAGAACTCCAAAGGCAGACTTAGAAGCTGAAACAGATAATAGTTTCTTTAATCATTCATGTCCCCAGATCATTTTACTATTAAAAACAAAGCATCCCTGGACAAATGTGAACCCAGTAAAAATACCACCTTCTGAAATTACCATGAAGAAATTTCAGAAATGGATTTCATTAGAGCTTGTAAATTGCTTGGGTGACCCTTTCTTTCATTGACTACCTACTCGAATTTTTTGACTAAAACAAAGATTTCGAGCTCAGCGCTCAGGCATGGGAATATAATGACAATTACAACTTCCACCACCATTCATCATGTTTCAGAAACGAGCTTAATAGAAGCACTGTACAAGATACAGAAGAACCAGACCTGTTCTTCCATTTCCTGTAATCGGCGGTCCTTTTCACGGAGCTGGTCTGATGAATTGTCCAATTGAGCCAAAAGTTCTGACCTTTCCACATCAAACTGCGCAGCTACCGCCTTCTGTTCTGCTAGAGCATTATCACGGTCTTGTCTGCAGTATGGTCAAACAAGGAACTAGGGTAAAAAACGGAGTCACTCCTTTCATGATGAATTTACTAGAAATTGTGCTTAATTAAGGATTTATTCCTCAACTTAAGCTAATGAATGTAATGTCCTCCATAATGAATGTAATTCTAGACGTAAGCATTCCAACCTTATTGCAGGCAGGTCAGGCATACACTTACCTCAAATTTGCCAACTCATTTGTTTGCTCTCTTAAAAGACCATCTTTTGCCCATATCTGTAAAGGTACACAATTACCTAATAATTTTCTCCAATCCATAAATAACATATAGTAAAACTATACTTTGCTGACTGCTTCAGTGGCTTCTATTTGATTAGCTCGAAGCTGCTGTTCCCTCTCTTTGAGCTGCTGTTCCAAGTGGCATATCTGTTGGTCCCGCTCTTGAAGTTGTTCCTGCCATGAAATAGTATAATCAGGATCTTTAAAACTGTATTGTAGACATCCAATCAAACTGATCTCTCAGGGATACCTGTAGGTTGTTAACAATTTCATTGTGATGCTTAGACTGCTCCTCAAATCCATGTTGCATGCGCATCATTTCCGATCGTGCTACTAGTTGTGCCCGCAGTTCCAGTTCTGCTTGCTGTAGCTGCTCTCTTCGACTGGCAATATCATGAAGTCGCTGCTGAAGAACTTCTTCAGAGTCTTCCATTGCACTTTCACTTAGGTCTAGTGACACTGAGTTCAGTGAATGATCAGCATTATTTGCCTGATGCAGTGGAGAAATCTGCCAGAAATTAAATAATCATTACGTGATTTGTACCAAAATTATTCCTAGCCTGCACTAGAACCAGACAAGAGTCTCTTCTTTGGAACCAGATAAGAATATCTTTATGTTCAGCCCCAACAGCTCAAGGTCACAAACATAAACAATGATCTCACACCAGCTTTCTTACAAATGACTACCTCCACGGTCTGCTCCCTTCCTTGGTTTTCAGTGGGTGAGCTTGGATCTAAGTGATGCCTGTCCAGATCACTTGAAGAGTGCCCAATAGTATGACCATTGCTGTCTACTTGATAAAGATGATCATTCCTGTTAACCCGCCGTGGTGGAAGTAGTCTATGGCGAGCCCCTAAACTCATCCTTGCCTGCCCAGTTGACATTAACCTTCCCCGAGCAGTGATTTCAGTTACTGCTCTCCATTCTTTTCTGCATATTTGGTTCTGGTTCCCTGACCCCGTTATTTCTACAACTCCTTCCATTCCTTAATTCTCTGGGTTCAACTTGCCCTCGTACCCACCCCACGAACATTGCTTAGGAACCCATCACCTCGCTGCACAAGCAAGCAATCTACCACATTGGAATGCCAAAAAAAAAACATCCTCCAATGGCAAAACTAGGGTTCATGCAACCACTCTTGGATAATCGGTCAACAAATTTCGCATGGAAGATGAAGAGCAAAACAAAGAAGGCAAATAAACCCTAACAAGAAAAAAAGCCTTGACAAAAGCATATAAGCACTTACCGGGAACCAATTTGTCTCCGCTGCAGCAACCAGGTTAACGTTATAAGGGAAATACCATGCACATTTGCAGTTTGAAAGCAGCAACGGACCCAAATCCGGTGAAAATTAGGGCAGGAAGAATCGAGAAAAGGCAATGGAAGGGTAGGGGGAACGGGAAAGGCGATCAAGCTAGAGCACTTGCGAGGCGAGGAACCACCGGATTTGAGGATGCAAGAAGGCGGAAAAGAGAGAGAACAAAATTTTTTTTAGGGAAAACACACATGCTTGGGACCCTACCCTTAAAATTTAGTAGTTCTAGCTATGCCACCCTACCCTTTTGGCCGAATTAAAATTGGAACATTTGGAAGATACTTCTAATACCAACCAACACAACTATCCCCCATCAACTTTGATTCCATGTCCCACCTACAACGACTGAACGTGCAATCCATACACCCGCATCCACTGCAAACTAAACGTCAAGCAAATGGGGTCTTCATTCTGGCCCAGAACGAAAATTGGGGCTCCATTCTTGCTGGATGACCTGTAGAAGCAGATGCGATGCTATCTTGGTTTGCTTGACGCTGCGGAATCGAAGCAGGTCCACGATTCTCAAACATGCTATTGGCGGTCGCGTCTAAAGGCGCTCTCGCCAATAGCAGGTCTGAGAATCCTGTCCCTGCTTCCATTCCACATTACATTGGCAAGAATACATGTTCTTTGCATCCGCATCGACATCGAATACCGAACATCGACGTCGTTTTTTTTATGTTGGTGCGCATTAGGCACTCCTGTTCTTTCACGTTGCTCATTAACATATCTAGTAGAAGGAGAAGGAGAAGGAGAAGGAGAATAATATTTTTCAAAAATATGAAGAGATTTGACAAAAATATCTGTCACACAAGAGAACATTGAGATTTTAGCAGAAACTAAATACTCATTTTGTTCAGCTTTGATCATATTCTTTTCCTATACTCTACATCTTCTAGTTGGATCTCATCTACCCATCAATCTCTGCCCAAAAGATGCAACCCTAGGCCTTGATTACAGCGTATGCTCTTCAACTCAAGGTGGAACATGCTTACTGCATTATGAAGCTGAAATTATCTTTTTACTTCAATTTACGGGGCTTCTTAGAAATCAAATACCTAATGTCAATGTTTATATACGTGACCTGGATAGGCGACAAGTGTCACAATCATAGTTGTAACTGTAAATACTCAGATAAGTGCAAAGTAGTTGTTAGATTTTGTCACGGTTGTTACATCTATGTATACATAGCATTCTTGATCTACAGCATTCCTTTTTCGGGTGTCTTGCATTTCTCTCTGTTCTAATGTTAGCCAATTCTCTATGACTTTCTGTAGGCTAGATCGTCCTTCAAAGATAAGTTCAGTATCTACAAGCTGCTTGTATGACATGCTGCCTTTGTCCAAGCTTGCTGCATATGTTTCCAAAAGTGTTGCCATCACAAGTTCGTTCCACCATTCCGCCAGGCTTCTGATACTTAATTACAAGAAAAAATAACAAATGCTGCAGATGAGGCCCTAACAAAACTTAATCTTTTCAACAAATAAGATCAAGATAGAAAACTCTAAAATAACCTTGATGCAATAGGTATATTCAAGTTTGTTGGGGTCGCCGCGCAGTGACATCTCAAAGAACATTTCAAGAAGGTATGACGGTTCCTCTTCTACAAAAGACAAATTGAATTTATATAAACAATGTAAATGGCATGCCTTTAGATTCACATGGGGCATAGACACATCATATGACCAGAATGTGGCATGTTAATGTGTAGATTTATAATCCATATATCAGGGTGCCTCTCTATGATATTCTTGAGGAAGTGCAAAAACTATGAAGCTTGCAGGATAACGTGAAGATTATGGTACTATACAACTGATCATAAATTGGTTGAGTAGAAAGTTGTTTTAGCAAGCCCTTTGAACTCGAAAAATATTGGAAATGCCCTGGAGAAAGTCATGATACCGTGTGTTAATTGGGCTATATATCTTAAAGACAAAAAGATCCTGTTGCAGGCACATAAGTTTTATAAGTTGATGATCAAGCTCTATACAAGATCAACAAGCGCATATCTTGCAATAAATTCTCCAACTTTGGTTGTATTTCATGCAGCATTGTTTTCCCACATTTTATTATACTTGTATGTAAAAACTTCTGGTCAAGGTCAACATACCAACTACAAGATGCCCAGTAGCAGCACCCACATAGATGCACAGTGACACTGCTATTACTACCAAACAATCTGTTATAGAGGGCAATGAAGATTTACCTGGTGATAAAAGCAATTGCAAGGTGTAAGACATGCCCATTATATTTGCCATTTGTACCAGGAATCTGATGATGAGGTAGGCCAGGTCCTTATATCAGCTGGCTGGGTTTTGGAGAGCATCTACACAATAAAAGATTGCAAACAAAACAAACTCAAAATAATAAAGAATGACCATCCATGTTATTAAAACAAGTTGGGACTGCATGATAGCTTTGTGGACAATGGGTGTTTTGAAGAACTTGTGATAATGTGCAAAGGAACGAGACTTGAAATGCAAGAGAATGATGAAAAAGTCTTGGGAGATCTATACTTAATGAGTACCTGACGTACTTAATGAGTATATGGAGCTGCTGTGGAGAAACATCATCGAAATCTACTCCCTATCTAATATATAAACATTAAGAAAGGAAAATTAAGTTGCAAGTAGCTGTTTCGAAGAACTTGCAACAACTTCTGCACCAAGGAACTAATTAGAATTGAAATGCAAGGAAATGTGAAGTAGTCTAGAGATCTAAGCAGGTATGGCAACAAGCACTCACCAGTCCCATAACATACCTTGGCAAGTGTTGGTAAATATACTTTGGGCCGAGGAGGTTTCCGTGAACGGAAGAATAGAGAATAGAGACGAGGCTGCAGCTAAGAAAAAAAATCCCGGAAATTTGTTTGAAGAAAGCAATTCATCATTTTGCTCGCAAGTTTGCAGCTACCATCAACGAGTTTGCTAACACAGAGGCCTCGAAGTATTCCTCCACAGCAGCACCATTCGAGAAGCTAAGTGATTCCAAGATATATCCGGATTCCATATGCTCTTCAAGTAGCATTCTGGTCCCTGGCAATTTGCAATTATTAAGCTCTTGGAAGGAGCCCAGTTGGGAATATAGTAACCTTGCTGATGTTATTATGGAGTTCTTCAACGTAGACCATTTTGCGACGGTGCTCTACTTGTTCGCAATGGCATCCAGCTCCACATGCTGAGATATGTCATGCATGATATGCCCTGCTACAGCTACCAGAGACGGATCCTGCTAGAGTCCTCCCTGTTGCTCTACCTCCAGTTCAACCTTTTCCTTGCCATGGATCTTCTGAATAGGGAGAATCCTGAGCACTGGCCTACCATGCTCAAGGAGGAACGGGCTTGAATTTTATGCTACACATAGTACTATCCAGAGCTTCGAGTCCCAGTTCAGTGGTTTAAAAATGAAGGGATTGATTTTTGGGTTGGATGGAAGCCACATATGAACTTCTTCTTCAGGTGCCTCTATCAGTATGAAGTCTTGTCACGAGAGCTTGGCACACCCGTGGATTGGAAATTTGAAGTTGAGGACGTCTTAGCATGTCTTTTGTGGCCTTTTATGTCCAGAGTAGTTAGGAGCCTTTTATTACCAGAGGACTTTACAGGAAAATTTCACAGAATGAAATACAGTCTGCGTCTACTCTTGCATATGTGGACTCACATGCATATGGTGCATTGAGTTGAAGCCCCCATCTGATCATGGCTAAAACATTGAGTTTATAGCATGGAAACAGCAAAAGAATTGTGGGTTGGTTTTTTAATAAAAGGCCGATCTCTTTTGGACTTACCACGATAGAGAAAGAGAGCAGAAAAACATGGAGTAGGGGACTACGTTTTGGGTCAGAGCATCATTTCATTGGTCTATTTACTCTATTGTTGAAGCATTTTCATCTCGATGCAGTTGAGCAGGTAAACTCCTTGTCATAGTTCAGCAGGTAAACTCTTTGTCACAGTTCAGTTTTCCTTTTCGTAAACGTTCTCTCCACTGTTAAAGCGGTCTATGTTTTATCTCGGTTTGCATTGTCGAATAGGATGATGGAAATGGCCGATCGATGTAGATGACTATTTGATCTTTTTTATGTCAGAAATGGTCTGATTTTATGCTTCGGTCTGTGGAATAGGTGCCTACAAGGTTATTGAGGAGCTATGATGAAAAAGTCTGATGTGATGATATTCTTGTTCCGCGTGCGGAAGAACGTATATATCATCCCAGATGTGGTTTTACCAGACAATTGAGGTGGTTAATCCGGACAAGCGGGGTGGTATTTGCGGACATCCGGTATCAGCCAATGTGGTTTTTCCGGACGTCCGGATTAACCGGAGTGGGGTTTTACCGGACGTTTGGATTAACCAGTGGTTAATCCGGACAAAAACTAAGCGTAGAACTGCGCGGCGGGGCCGAAATTTTTGAACTGATGGTTCTTGCTGCTCCATGGGCGGCTTGATCTGGTTCAAAAAGCATCTCAATCGCTTTGTCTACCTCTTTAATGCTAGTTTGATGAAGAGAGGAAGAGATTTGAGGCAAAACAGAGCCGGATCGATCAAAAAATAGGCAAAAACAGTTGGTTTTTGGGCTTCAAAACGCGCAATTCTTCATGGGCTGATAACGGATGTCCGATAAAACCACATCAGGGATGATATATACGGCCTTCCGTTGCGCCTAAGGTGCTAAGAGTATTGGCAGTTTGCGTGGCATTGCGTTCATGGTTAGCAGATTAGCGTTAGCCCCAATTTAGTAACGCGTGATCCGTTATGAAATAACATAACGAGAAATAACTTATGTTATTTTTGCCAATAAAAAACAGAGCAAGGGAATTTTTCCCCAAAGCTTTTTTCACGCTCTGATCCAACTTCACAAGCACTGTGTTGCCGATTTCAACTGATCTTTGACGGTTCTTACTCGAGGTAAGCTCTAATCCATGCTATGTTTGGTTTGTTCATGCCTATTTCGGATGCCTATTTCTGATTCATGATCTGTCTATTCACGCCCATTTCTAGTCTTGCCTATTTCGTCCATTTCCCATTTCGTCCCTTTCATAGGCCCATCCCATTTCGTCTATTTCATATGCCCAACCCTACCAGCTAATTAGGTAATCTGGTTCTATCTCTTTTATTGTTTTGCTGCTAAAAAATACTTCAGGCCTACTTGGTATGATCCTACACTTTTATAAACGACCTTTGCTGGCTGAGGTCGGGTAAATATCTTAATTGCTTTATAGTTTTTGCAGGGCAGCAACAGAAAATACTATTTGAACTCATGTTTGTCTCTATGTTTTGATACCTTTAGCAGAAATTATATGTTGTTTTGACAGTATCATAAATGGCTTCTTATGATTTGAAAAAAGAAGGAATAATTTCTTTCACATAAGGTATATTTATTATTGAATAAATGCATGTATCTACCTATAAATAAAACTTCTAAAGCATTCTGATTCCAATTGCATTTCTATTTGTGAAATTCAGAGATATGAAAGGAATTCTGCAAGACTGCGTGCATAAGATGGTGTTTTAGTAGGTTAGAGTAGTTTGTTGAGAATTCTATTGCATATTTGAATTCAGCGTACTCGCATTAATCAATAGCAAGTTTCAATTTGTTAAAATTCGAACTTTTTTTTTTTGGCAAAAAAATAACTCGTTATGACCTTGGCTCATAATTCGTTATACATTATTTTTGGGTTAGCGGTTACCTAACTTATAACTCCTAACTCCTAACTATGATTGCGTTTGTGAGGATTTGAATCGGTAAACTCCTTATCTTTATCTCGGTTTAGTTTTGTTTCTTTTAGTTTAGTAGTCCTTTTTGTTGTTCCTTATAAACGGTTTTAATGTAGTAGTTTTTGTTGTTGTTTGGCAAACATTATAGAAACTCTCCAAGATGTTGAAGCAATACCTGGCATTGTGAGGATTTGAATGGGTAAACTCCTTATCCTTATCTCGGTTTAGTTTTATTTCTTATAAACATGTCCAATTTAGTAGTCTTTTCTGTTTGGCAGACATTGTAGAACCTCCCCAAGATGCAGAAGCAAGTTGATCGTTCTGCAATATGATAGGTAAATATAAAGTGACATTCTACTTTCATTTCCAAGATGTTAAAGAAAGTCGGTGTCATCATATGCAAGCATGTTATGGATTGACACAATGTTCTGATGCCACAAGGTTTTTGAGGAAATAAAAGGTTGAGAAGTACTCATCAGGTATACTCAATCACGTATATCTGTTGGTGACAGAGCTGTGGTAATCTAAAAATCTGAATCTGGAAATCTTGTAAAGGCATATCTATAATGGAAATTTTGTAATACATATTTGCAATGGAAATAAAAAACTCTTGTTATGTTGTTCATACTGCCTTAACATTTTAGGTTAAGGCATTTTTCTGATTGCTTTAACTAGTTACAGGATTTGCCGGTTGGAAAAATTATAATCCGGTATCCTTAAATATTAGAAGGCATTTTTACTAGTAGAGGGAGTTTTTAATTTCGTACCTTGGATGGACCTAAGAAAAGTTGTTCTTTCTAAAGGCACCGCTAGAATATACTTTCTCTAGTTCTACAACATTTTGATTCCAGTAAGTGCTGGATTAGTATCATTTGCTCTCTATAAAATATTCCACTATTAATGAACAATTAACTAAAAGAGTATGCGAGAAGAAATGCCACAATATAGCCCTATAACTCGTTGTTTCCTTACAATGGGATTCCTTAGTTCATGATTGGGCTTGGTGCGGGATGCTGACCATTTTACTTACAATTCATGATTGTAATCTTTGATTGCAACAACTTAGGAGCAGGAAGTTTCCTGGAAAAAACCCCTGGGGGCAAAGCGGCGAGGGACTTTAGCTGCGAGCAGCGGTGCCACCATGGATTTTTTCAAGGAAACTTCCTGCGAGTGGAGTTTACCGCTGTAACGAATAGGACCTTGATATTTCTTTAAAAATCAACGTTTTTGAAGAAAACAGAGCTACTACAAGATTAATCTTGCAGCTACAAAATGTCAAAGCTCATTCCTTATGATTTGATTCTTATCCTTCTTGATAAAACAGAAGAAGCGAGATAGAAGAAAATTTGCAGCGGATCTGCTTTATCCGGAGAAGGGAGTGTATTAGCTGCAGCGGCAATAAAGCACAAACGAAATCAGAAGCTACGGAGACGCCAAATCAGAAGCCACCACAACAATCCCAACATTTGGTCCACAGTTGAAAACAACACTAAAAAAAAACATGGGTTGGCTTTTTTAAGATTAGTAAAACAGCTACGAGTAGTTATATAAAGGTGTGGTTTTTTAAGGATATGCTATAATTTTTCTAAGGAGTTGTAGTTTTTTTTTTTTAGAATATGTGGTTTTTTAAGGAGGCATGGTTTCTTTTTTAAGGAGGTGTTATTTTCTAAGGAGGTATGGTTTTTTGAAGAGATGTTTTTTTAAGGTGTTATTTTTTAAGGTAGTGTTTTTTTGAGGTGTGGTTTTTCATGGTTTTCTAAGAATCCATGTATAACCAAGTTGTCCACATGGCATTACAGCTATAAAAATGATAAGATAGAAGAGCTACACGCAAAGGGCATCAATTACAATAGGATCCTTAAAGCAGAATAAGGTAGTTGCACTCAGATATAAATATCTCAAGTTGTATTTGTCTTTCTCAAATGATTTTTGGAGGATCAACTAGAGAAAAGTTGAGGTGAGATATGGGAACAAATTTGGCTCAACTTAGATCTGGGATAATTGAAAAAATTGGGTTCAAAGTTGGCAGAAAATTTGGCCAGTGTACTTCCCTGAGACAAAAACAGGTTTCCACACTCAAATGATGATATCTCAAGTTTTACTAAACCTTTTTGAATGATTTTTGAAATGATTATCAGAGAAACTTGTAGCAACATGTGGGAGAAAACGTGGATTGATTGGAACTGGGATGATGGAGAAAATTGAGTTTAAAGTGGATAAAAAAATTCGGTCCATGAACTGTCAGTAAAAATAGCAAGTTGTTTTTTGGATCTCAAGCTTTATAAGGTTTTTACGCATGATTACAGCTCGCACGTATCTGAGTAGGGCCTAAGGTTATGTGCAAAAGATAATATTGTAGTTTGGATCACGAGAAGTATCTCCGTAATAACAGAGATACTTCTCAAGATAGCTTATTATAGAGATACTACAATTGAAGCAAACTACAATTTTATCTTTTGTACATGACCTTAGGCCCTATTCAAATATGTGCCAGTTGTAATCATGCAAAAAGCCCTTATAAATCTCAAGTTCCAAAAATCAGCTTGCTGTTTTTTTACTGACAATTTTATCCAATTTGAACTCAATTTTCTCCATCATCCCCGTTCCAAATTAATCCAAGTTTTTTTCCCACATGTTCCTATAACTTTCATATGATACCCATTGCAAAAATTATACAAAAATGATTAGTAAAACTCGAAATATTATCATTTGAGTGGGACGACCTGTTTTTATCTCAGGGAAGTCCACTGACCAAATTTTATGCCAACTTTGAACCCGATTTTCAAAAGCATCCCAGATCCAAATTGAGTCAAATTTGTTCCCACATATTATCACAACTTCTCCTCCAAAAATCATCTGAGAAAGATCAGTACAAATCGAGATATTCATATATGAGTGCAACTACATCATTCTATCTTATGGATCTTAATGTAATTGATGCCCTTTTGCATCGTGTCATCACGTAGAGGGATAGTGTTGATGCCAGAAGACGGACCCTTAAAACCATCCCGAAGTAGGTACTACCTAGTCCAATTGACTACAAGTGTGTTAGAGTTCAACTCCTTTGGTGATAGTTGGCCAAGAGGCTGTTTTTTGCCCACAAAAATTGGTCCATAGGGTAATGTTGGTATTGTGAGCCCATTGGCAGAGTCAATTTACAATTCTGAGGTGAGGAAGTTAGTCGTTCGTCGTCAAGGCCTTCTGAGAAGAGTTGTGAGAAAAACTGCCTTTGGAGGGTTCTTAAGGATCCATCTTTTGGTATCGAGATCCTACCCCTATGTAATGACATGGTGCCAAATCCTGGTCGAATGCGGCGGAGGCAAGACTGCCAGAATGCCGCCCCCTCCCCGTGAGGCCATATGCTAATGCCCTCCCCC
>JAANSK020290046.1:0-10515 GCA_011763485.2 Isoetes engelmannii
ACCAGAGGGGGGCGGGGGGGGGGGGGTCGTGGCCGTAATATGATTGATGTTCTATCTTTGCCTGGGTCCCATAGGCCAATTTGTCTCTGTGGACAATAAAATACATTCCTATGGCCCACTGTAGGGTCCCGCCATGGACGTTAAAACTGTAGGGTCCCGCCATGGACGTTAAAATAATATCTATCTATTTATCTTTAACTAAACTAGGCAAACACTTCAAGCTTTCAACCGAACATTTGTATCTCATACAAATATCCATGAACGTTTACTGTTTACTGACAACTCATGCGAAACTTTTAGTCGAAAAGTCCTCCTTTACCCCCAAGTTTGCCCAACATTGGTCTAGACTAAAGCTCGATCTACCCACAAAAGGGTTTTTCAAATTCCAACCCGATTGATGCAATCTAGAGTCAATCTAGAATTTTTAGTCAAGCAAGACTACTTAAAATAAATCTAGATTCTTCAGTCAAGCCTCGAGGCCACCATGGGAACACTAAAATCTCAACCTTAAAAAACTAGAAAGGGGATCTTTTGATCTTGAAGCTCCTTTTCACACCGATTTATCCTTGTGGGTTGATAAGTGGGACAATCATTGGTATACAAACATTGCATGTTACGTTGCCCAAAATCAAGGCCTCACGTCTACCAAATTTAGTGATGAGCTGCTAGTTATGGGTGGCAAGTTCGAAATAAAGTGACAACTTATTGCTTCATGGTTAAGGCTATAATTCAACTAATATACTATGGCAAACTAGAGTAGAATCGTAGTTAAGACGAATTAAGCAATCTTGAAATAACTTGCAATACCATTGACTGTCATGGCCAACAATGGCATGTGCCCACTTTCAAGCGCTATGACTTTCATACTTTAATAAGCTTGGAGTTCCACATGGCATTAAGAAAAATGGGAAGTCCTATGTGAAATTGTTGTTTCTTATTTTAAGCTGCTTTGACCTAACGTTTGGATATTTGCTCAACCCTCATTTTATGTGGAATTGATGACTTAGCGCGTATCCAGTTGATGCTTTTGTGCTTTGAGCATGGATAGATAGTAGGAATGACATTAGTATTGAATTTTAAATTAACCATATTGGCCCTGGAAAAGGTGGTTATCAAAGTTGGACATGTTCTTTTGCATCAACAATGACTAGTGGTCTTTGACATCAGTGGTGACCACCATTGAACTTGTACATTTGACTCAAGACGTAATTGCAACCTCATTTGGTGCAGTTCTTGTTACCCAAAATTGTGTATAACATTATAAAGGATTAATAAAAGGGACTACCACACAGTCACACAAAATTGTGTATAGCATTCAAAGGATTATTAGAAGGAACTACCATGCTAGATCCCTCCCGACTTATAGTTCTTTGCTAGATGCCTTTGGCGCAGCAATAAGCAATACGTAAATAGTTGATCCAGAAAATGTCATCTGAACTCCATTATTGGGGACTTCGAATCATGGACTAATAACTCCAGCCTGCTTGGAAGTGGGTCTTCAATGTTCAGTTCATTTCACTCAAACCGTTAAGGTATTTCATTCTATGTCATTATTTTTCTATTATGTAGTTGAATTGTTTCTGGCTTACTTGGCTTTGGCTGTTCATTTCTGTACATCAAACCCTGCTTGAAAAAATTCCAGCAACTGGAGCTTTGGAGTTCACAACTCCCTTTTTTTTTTTTCTTTTTAAACATTGCATTTAAACTTGGCAATTGTTTGAAATGTTTAGAAGCTTCCTAATGCCAAATTATTATTCTGCTCTGATACCAATGTGAGTAGCGGTACTGCTATATAATTTTGAACATATGGCCACAAGAATATGTAGCAAAACAACAGGGGGTTCCAGGGGGATTTAATATCGATTGATAAATGACTATGGTCGAAACCATAGACCATATTCTTAAAGCAATTAAGTGGATTGTTATAAAAAAAAACATAGATCTATTACAAAAAATAATCACATTAGCTCGTTGGTTGTCTTGGTCAACGCATTCTTATTAGAAATTGAATTATTTTGATAGAGGTTCGAGTCCCTGTATTTCAGATTTCAAAACCTTAGGCAAACCCGTATTTCATATTTCAAAATCATACCAAACCTTAGGCAAACCCGTATTTCATATTTCAAAATCATAGGCACCCCCAATCATAATTCACTATAATCGAAACGAGAGGCGTCCAGAGACCCCAACATAAGATCTAGGCCATAGGATCGATGGATCCGACGACCGACGTAGTCCAGGGTGCACCTCGTTTAGAATAAACATGAACCTCATAAGCCGTGTTTTTAATACTATGGTTCTGCTTTTCATGGTGATTGCATGTATTTAAACTATATTATTTAGTATTGGAACAATGAGAATGTAGTGTACTTGCTCAATTATAACTCTAACACCGTAGTCAAATTAAAACAGCCTTGTATGCACCTACGTAGCGCCTTAGACATTCAAAATGTTAGACTTTAGGGACAAGAAATGGAAATGAGAATAAAAATTGCATCTAGATGTTATAAAACTTGGAAGCTTTAGGAAAGGCTTTAAGATTCTAGCCACATAATGATGTCGATCTCAAAAAGGCTGCCGGCTCGAATAATGTTATGGAGTGCTTGTCAAACCTTCATAATATGGAGGATGTTCCAGTGAAGTTAAGAGCAGGACCACATAATGATGCAAATGTTTAAAATTCAAAGTGAGTGTGCCTATTCTTTACAATATGGATTCTATTTGAAATAGCTCAACAACAACAAAAACATGACTACGACAATGACATATAGACAATTATTCCTTTCACTCATGGACCAAGGTCATTTTACCCTTGATTTTGGAATTTTGGTGTTATTCAGGGCCTATCTATGGAGGATGGCACACATGAGATCTATAATCGGTATACTAATGATACCTTACTTTTTCTTCTTGTAGATGAGGAAACTCTCCAGAATGCAAACCTCTTGTTTGACGCCTTTTCATTAGCATCTGGGTTCTTGTTGGCTCGTCAAATTGCTCAGTCTTATGGACGCTTGATGATCCAGTACCTCCTTGTGTTGCTTCTTATCCATGAAAGGTCCTTCCTCATGCTAAAACTACTAAGTTGTTGGGCATTTATCATCATAGAAGGGTTGAAAAGACACCTATTTTTGTGCTATAAATCCTATTCTAGAAAAAGATAAGCTTAAAAAAAAAAAAAAAAAAAAAAAAAAAAACGTTACAACTACACTTGTATACATGGCAACCATTTCTAACATACAAGTGAAGAACAAAGATATGATTTTAGCAATGTGATCTTGAGCTTCTTGGAGAACACGGTTATCTGCCACATCTAGACCTTTGAAGATTATTAGTCTTCGTCTTTTCTAGATAGACCAAAGTAACCATCCTGCTATTAAATGAATGCTTGGCTTTGTAACTCCGTCCAAGTACTTGGGTAAATTGTCAAAAGCACTTGTTGACTTATTAGTTAAACTTGAAAAATGGAGAACAACCAATCCCATACATGTCTAAGGTGGTCACACGTGAAAAAGCAATGCTCAATGGTCTAAGATTCACGCTTGCATACTGGACACTGGTCTGATTTTCTAGGGGTAAACTTGTGGACAAGCACGTTAACCCGAAGACATATACGAAGAATTGCCACCAAAGAACTGCCACTTTAGGATGAAGTAGCTTATCTCATGACCAAGACCACATCTACTGCCATTGAAGAGGAAGGAGTTGAAGGGACCACTTATTAGAAGGCTGGTTTTCTTGATCTTATCCTCAGTGGTGTTTGTTATAGCCTGTTTGTTGTTGCCGATTTCAAGAAGCCAATGTGTTTCTATTATTATTTTTGTTTCCCCCCCCCCCCCCTTTTGTTTTTTGCTAGCCTTGTGGATATGAGAAAGGTTGCCAGAGCAGCTAATATGGGTCCTACTTTTGATGACATTGAGTCTTCTAAGCCAAGGAAGAAAGGCAACGCCAAGCTGTTTCAACCTGGTGTTGGAAAATGTTCAAATCTCAGTGTCACTCTTTGCTCTACTGGCAATGATATTGACCTTAGTTCCTATGGCAAACTTTGTGCATTCTTAAAGCTGAAATGCATTGCTGGTGTTGTTAGTCTTGAGTCCAGCTCCTAGTATGCTAACTTGGTGTTTATAGAATTATTAAATTGATTGTCGCATGTGTGAATAAAATGAGATGAACATTCTTGAGGTGGAATCTTGAAAAACCTATTGGTTACATGCTGATGTGCAAAGTGCTAAAGGACTCGAAACTTCATTGTTTTCAAGGCAGAATTGGTTATTGCCTTATTCTCTTCACATATTGTAATTTATGATATTGGGTGAAGGTGTGAAACAAAGAGAATTGAATTGAACCGAATTGCATTTTTATCGCAAACAAAAGAGCATCCGATCCATTACTATCTTTTTTAAAAAACCCCCCGCCCCGAAGGGTTTTCGAGGGAAAAACCTTAGCAGTAATAGGGTTGCTAACAAAACTATACATATTGTACATTGTTGTCTGATGATCGAGGGCATAATTGAGTTCGCTTGTTCAAAAACCTCATGAACGTATGATGCCAATGTTCCTACTGCAAATATATTCATCATCATATGTAGCAGTTTGTTAGGTTAGGTGTTACCAACCCCTCATAGCGAGTTCGGATAGGTGCAAATGCCGGGCAGTGTTGAGTCTGCTAGGTTTGCCTATAATTGTCGAACTTGAAACTTAATGGTTATCTTGAATCTTATGGAGTCTCTAAAGTTGGAGTTTTTTTTTGTTGCCAGGCTTATAGATATTGTTGCGGCTTTACTACTGTTGGAGTTGCATATTGTTAGTTAGACAGTTCCTTATAGAACCACCAATATTCCTGGAAAAACTCTACTGGAAAACCATGCAAACCTGGGCACTTATCTTTCTTCAGTGGAAAGTGGGTGAGCGAAGGTCATCAATAGTGATAGGAGAGTCAAGAAGTGTACATTGCTTCGCAGATACAATGGGGTGTACCTTGGATAATACCGCAGACTGCATCTCCTCCTGAAAAGGCAATGGATGACTGGCAAAGAAAGAAAAATGTTCACGAAGGTACTGCTTCAAGTGCGCTGACTCCAAGAGTTCTGTGCCATTAGGCAAAAGGAGCCAACTAATACATGTTGCCATGTGCCGCCTTTTAGCAGTTCGAAAAAAGAAATGAGAGCACCTATTACTAGATTTAAACCACTCCAATCCTGCCTTGATCCTAGCCTGATTCACTTGCTCAATCTTAGTGAGCTTGATTCCATTGAGCAATTCTTCCCCCCTGATACCAGAAGGAGGCAAAGCATGAAGCGTCTGCAATTCCTAATACAACACTGTGAGTTGGCTTCTGTGTTGCATTGCCTAAATACGATCCCACTGTGTTGCAAAGAATTTAACTGTTGCCATAGCTGCAACAATACAGGGGGAAAAAGGTTATGATCTAAAATCTCATGCTGGGTGTACAACTACTTTTATTGCGACAATTGAATTTGTTCTCTCGATAACTTTCCATTCCCACGTTGAATATAGACATGGCGCAAGGCGAACTCATTGTACGTAGACTTCTTTACCAAAGATGTCCACATAGAATGAGCACGACTACGTAGAGTTCGCCTTGCGCCATGTCTATATTCAACATGGGAATGGAAAATTATTGAGAGAACATTGGAATCAGCAGCAATGCTTGGACTTGCAACTCCACATGCCAATTGAGCAAGTTCGATATGAAGGCGACCCCATTGATGATAATTTTGAAATGCCTAGATACTATGTAGCTACACCTGTTTATGGCCTTGCTTGAGAGATCCATACATGGAAAGTGGAATGGGAACTTACCTATAATGGTTCCGCGATTGAAGCCACCGTGGCTGAAGGCTCCCTTGGTGGCATGAGAGCGTCAATCTGCCTCCTGCCATCTCCAAAAGCTGATCACGAGCCGGCATACGATCGAGCAAGGGCGCCTAGAAGAAGAAAAAAAACACTAACAACAAGAAGGCTGGCTGCTTGGTTTATATACTCAAATTTTATAGACGTCGCATGCGATGTCAGTCAATGGTCACCTTTGGCACGTCACCTCGGAGTCGGACGCCACATCACGTGTCCGTTGGCCATGTCACGTATCCGTTGGCCACGTCCGCCACGTCGCATGCGACCTGACGTCGTGGCCAACTGACACGTGGCAGTGGTGGATGCCCGTAGATGCCACGTCAGATAAACTTTGCCACGCTATGTGCCGCTGGCCATGTCAGCCACGTCTCATGTGACACGATGTCGGCAAACAGACACTTGGCGAGACTGTCGCGACGTAGTTTTGGTGACGTGGTCGCAGACGTCGGCCATGTGTCACCTCCACGTCGCGTCACATCCCAGGAGACGTGCTGGGACATCGCACGTGACGTCTCTGCGATGCTAGGTTGCTGTTTGTAACGTCTGTGCGACGCGGCATTGCAATTTGCAACGTGGCGTCGCACAGACGTCGCGAGTTGACGTCACGAGATACCCAATTCTCTTGTAGTGTTAGGATTTGCTCTCCACTTCTTATTCTAGCAATTGATCTACCTTTCTACATAAGGAAGATCCTTCTTAGCTACAGGCTCCCACCACGATACTAGTACTTCTCCATAGTGAGGTGTGGATCTTGTCTGGGATCCTCTTCTGCATAGTCCATCCATGTAGGTCATGAGTCAGCTGGTCTAACTAGCAAGAACATAGCCTACTAGACATCCTGATATGGATCAAATATCTCAACTGGGTTGCGTGGTTTGTTAGAGGAAGGTCCAACATAAGGTGGCGGGCCTGTATACTCGTCTACCTGTATGGAATCTGTCACGAACCTACATGCAAGTTTTGTGTAAAAACCATCATCTAAGTTATAACAAGCACTAGAACAACCATTGTTGCACAAATGTTTGAGGTGAAAGCATTTTGTAATGCATGCCTGCTACAAAATAAGTATGCACATTTTGTCTATATTTGTGCACCTTTAATCTATAAATATGCACCTTTTTCTTCTTCTTTCATGCTCTTTACAACAACTAGAATATAGTAGATTATGAAATCACATCTTGCTCCGTTTCTTCTACCAAAACCTTTGGCCACTTAAGCGTTTGCTCCATTTACCACAAGCCTGCCCTACTGCTAGTTGTATTTTATATACTTCATTCTTCTTCTTGCTTCGAGTTCCACATTGTAGTTTTCTTGTATCTTGCATGTAGGTTGCATGTAGGTCATGACAGATTCCACACATGTAGACGAGTGTACAGGCCCGCCACCTTATGTTGGACCTTCCAGTAATAGACCACGCAACCTAGTTCGAGATTTGATCCTTATCAGGATGTCCAGAAGGTTATGTTCTTGCTAGCCTAGTCTAAGTTAGACTAGCTGGCTCATGACCTACATGGATGGCCTACGCAAAAGAGGATCCTAGACAAGATCCACATCGCACTATGGAGAAGTAATAGTATTGTGGTGGGAGCCTGTAGCCAAGAAGGGTCTTCCTTATGCACAAAGGTAGATCAATTGCTAGTATAAAAAGTGGAGAGCAAAGCCTAATGATCGACTACAGTAACGACATGTGAAGACAATAGATCATGGCTGGTGGCCATGGAAGCAAGTGACTTTGATGAAACTTCTTGAGGTCGAGCCTTATGCTCAAAATTCTCCAGACTGTAATATATTTTCCAATTAATGAAATTTTACGGCTTCACATCAATATCTCTTTTTAGACTTGAAGCTAACCGTTTCACTTATGCTAAGGATGCAAACATACATCAAGATCTTTTTCTAGGAAAGTGGACTTATAGACATACTAACCTTTTCACTTATAGGGCAACAATGATGGCACGTTCTTGAGTTACATAGTATTCGTGAAACTATTGCAAGCCACGCATTAGCTTTGGCCATCGATAGAGATTTAAAGACCTGGATGGGATAGTAAAGTTGATTATGTAGACCCATAGAAGTTATTTTTGGTAGAAGGTCATATCCGGGCACAATAATGACAATGATCAATAGCTCCTTTTTATGGCAACACTTGTACTCTAAACCATGAGAAAGAATATAGCTATTCATTAAAGTAATGCCTTTTAAGATTGCCATGTCCATCTAGAATGGGAGTTAAATATTTGTGCCACTTGAATACTAGGAAATGCAGGATGCATTGGATGTGGCATAAAGATCAATGAAGGATATAACATGTTGAGTGCTTAGAATTAAGATACTCATGACCAACACAACATGCAGGAATAGTGCGAGCGATTGCATTTATTCGCTCCCAATTAACAAATCATCCAAGAATGCAAGTGCTAGATAACATTCGAGAAGTAGGGCATAAAGATCAATGAGGGTTATGGCATTGAATATGGCATAAAGATGAATGAAGGATAAAACATGTTGAGTGCTCAGAATTAAGATACATGCTCTTATTAGTGGTGAATTAACAAGCTCATATTCTTCAGTGAAAACAACTATGCACCAATGGTGTGAAGGGCTGCATTTATTTGCTCACAATTAACAAATCATATGAGAAGAGCAAGCAAGTGCTAAACATCATTCAAGAAATTGCAGTAAAATGGTGCATTTATGTAGCCCACTTTACAAAAATCATCTCTATAATGTTTGGGGTCTGACCTATGGAATGCTATATATTTTATGCTCAACCAATGTTACTTTCATGCATTCAAAATATAACTAAAAAACAGAGCCCAAAGCAAAAGACATCTACCTGAAAAAGGTAAGAAAGAAAATAACGTGATTGATGTGAAAGGTGGTTGGAAATGGTTAAAAAATGTGGGCATGTTGATGTTATAACTTTAACGAACGTGTAAAAATCAGTAAGAGTAAAAATAAAGTACCAAACGGCCCATAATGGCTTAGCTTTCTGTCCAATGCCACGCTTCAACTGCCCAGTAACAGCAGTAAAAAATGGACGTAAGTCCGGGTCAAAGCTCAGGATTAGACCACGTAACAGGGTCAAATGACGGATTTAGATGTGTCCACGTCGACAATGATAGCCGTGCTTGACAAGGAATACTAAAGTGCACTCCTTTAATCCACCGTTTGGTTGCCAGAAATTGATTTGGACCTTTACAATATATGTATTTGTGATTTCTTTGTTTTAGTGAATGGCTCGTTCTCCTGGGGCATTAATTTTTCCTACTTATAGTCTCCCAACTTCCCCAACCGGTGAAAAGCAACGTGTTAACGTACTTTGGTTTCTCAAAATAAAGAGAACAAATCTTGAATCGAATTTATTGCTATTGCTAGATTATAAATGTGGTACATCGATTTTATGAATGCCTTTAAGGTTTTGAAGACCACATTCTTGCATGGATCGGTGGGGTGACCTATGCTATGGGACAAACTATAACAACCTAACCATTATATTTCCTGTATAATTTAAGCTAGCCGGAAGAGGTCTATGAAAACGTAGATTTTTGCCGGAAAAATACAAAGAAACCTACTGATTTTCACCGGCAAACTTCTTGGAAAAATTTTTCCCTATCGAAAATTCTCAATTTTAGTAGGTAGTCTGCTAGTGTTCCAAGGAATTTGGCACACTGGGTCCCATGATTGGCATCAGCCAGGCGAAGGCTCTTGTTCGTCGAGCAACTTCTTGATTTAAGTAGGCCTCGAATCTAGATTTTTAGTAATCAACAGAAATGCCGCTCTTTGTTTGTCCCAGATTTTTGAGGGAAAAAAAAAAAACCCTCTAATTTGCCAGATTTTACAAAACTTCGATAAAAAATTTGGCAATATCTACCTTATCAAATGGGATTTTCCAACTTTAATCAAAAAGTTTTTGGGAGGGATCCCCCCCCCCCCCCAACCAAGAAAAAAAAAAACTATCACTAGGGCAGGCTTGGGCAAATGATAGGTTGAATGGGGAAGAGAGAGAATGAAGGGTATATGGAGAAAAATAAAAGGAGACAATATAGACAAGAAGATAAGATGATGGAAAACCAGTCGGTGAAATTGAAACAATGTGGGAAGATAATGCTTTTATATCTAATCCAAGTTTTTAATGATAGATTCTTGAAGTTCTAGAAGAGCATACGGAAGATGAAAGTCATGAAACCTAAGCTAAATTCCTTTACATGATAGCCATTCAATAGCCATGCAATACAACTAACTAAGATGTTGGATTGCTTATTCCCTCATAATTCCCACGTTAGGACATTCAATATGTTGTCCTTTTGCACACTTCATGGGGCCAACCATAACTAAAACACTAGCATTTGTAGTAAATGCCCCAAATGATGGTATATGTGAAGCAAATGTTCTCTTTTAAAAATTCTTGCAAATGCTTAGAAATGGTATGTACTTGCATGGCAAAATCTGACATATATAAATGCAATGCAATTGAATGATGTAACGTGCCCGTAACCCATGGGTGATAGGCTCGTTGCCTGGGGCGCTCGAGTAGATCTTGGTGGTCGTTCCCGAGACCCCAGCATAAATGGGTACAAGCGAGTACTCATAACAGCATCCGGATGTTTTGCCCAGTTGGTTAAGGGCATGTCGGGTAGG
>JAANSK020290057.1:0-10515 GCA_011763485.2 Isoetes engelmannii
GGTGATTGAAATTACTCCTATAGTGAGAGGAGAATGATCATGCACTTGAAGTTATATTTCAAATGGTTGACAAAACATACCGTATATTACACCACACCTACAAAACATTTGCAACAGCAACCCACAGTGCATCAACACCTTTTGTTTTTTTTCCTTTGCAGAATAGCTACATCATTCTATTTATGGAACTTTTGCTTGCATGCGTATTGACGAGACTCCAAAGGTTTTCCATCACAAAATTTACCCGCAACATGAGGAAATATGGATGAAGGGGAAAGAAGTAACAAAATGCAGATTTTATCTTCCAAACTTGCTATTGCTAACTTGAGCAAATCTTAAGAAAAGATCAGGTATGTTACAATCATGCTTGCTAAGCTGGTACCATGGAGGAATATGATTGTCCAAATAGCTTGTAAATATAGCTTCTTGACAGTGGACATAATGCATATGCTCTTAAGTTTGGGAGTAGATAGGGGATTACAACTAATCTACCACAATATAACATGCATCAATAGTTTACTGCAAAATATGATGACCGAAATTGAATGTTGTATATATGTAAATGCAATAGAGCAGAGGCCTCAATAACAATGAAGATATGTGGCTTCAAAGTCACACTTTATAGAACTTGGTAAAGTAGCAAGGCATGGTACATCTCTGATTTAGATGTGCCTTTGTATTCATCTATTGTGAATGGTTGGTCACATTTCTTTCTTGTTCGTTTGTTGTGCTTAATTAAAATTATTCTCACATTCAATCTTCAATTCTCACTTCATGCTTTAGATACTAGAGATAGGTCCATTCTTGCATTTCAGTGTCTTGTCTAGTGGTAAAACACTAATTCTAAAACAAATATGTCTTGAGTTCGAGTTCTTTTGTTGCCTACAAAAGCAAGATGGACAACTTCAGATATCAGATTATTTTGTAATTTTGTTTACTTGGTTTAAGGGAAGTCGATTTGTTATTCTATTCAAACATTTGGAGGATTCGCTTAAAATGTCACACGATATAAGCTGAAATATGGCCAATAAATACAAACATCTTGGCGAACTTGTTATTCCATTCAGACATTTGAAGGGCTCGCTTAAAATGTCACACTATATTAGCTGAAATATATGGCCAATAAATACAAACATCTTGACAAGATTCACAACACTTGGGCATAACAGGCCCTCGTGTGAATGTGCTTGTCCACAGGTTCGATCCTCGAGTCTCAGCACTTTGCCCACTGTGCAAGCGAAGGGATGAGACTATTGAGCACTGTTTTGTCCTGTGTGATCACCTCCAGCCTGTTTGGTCTTGGCTTCTTTCTTTTTTCAGTGTGACATTGACAAGTCAGCAGGTCCTCCTGGCTATTTATCCGGATACTTGGAATAAGTTGCGAAGCCAGGCGTTTCACTTATCGTCAGGGTGGTTGTTGTGGTCTATCTGGAAGCGCAGAAATTTGTGTGTCTTTAAGGGCGTAGACACTCCTACTGCTGCTGTCCTCTAGGATGCACAAGCTAAAATTGTTAAGGCTTACCATTGTTTTTCGCTTGCTCCTGCCAAGCGCCAGTTGATCTTTGAGATTTATTTGAGTGTGTTATCTTATGCATAGGCCAGTGGTCCTACTCAGTGGATCATGACTATCCTCTGAGCTCTTAATCCCGCCTGTGCACTTGTATTTGTCTTTCATCTTAATTTCTTAATAAAGTTTGACGTCCTTCAAAAAAAAAAATAACAGGCAAAATAAGTAAGTCATTAGTTTTTATATAACCACTCGACTTACACATGCAAAAAGTTTGCCTCTTAACCTAATTGCCTATTAACCTAATAGGGCTTTGACCCAATGCCAAACATGACGGAATTCAAGAAAGAACACTAACCAATGTTCTAGAGGGCACAATTGATTATAACCTTCCTTTCCTTATCTTAAGGATAAAGAATTTTCATTTATAACAAAAAAAAAAAACTCTTACAAAGCCCTAAAGCAAATAAAACACCCTAGTGAACAAGTTTGAAGTGTACGCCCTTTTATAGTAAGACCATGTACGAATTTGATGAATACTGGTCACTCACACATAGTAACCTCGGGTTTTTAAAAAGTAATTAAAAAAATACATCGAGCAAACATAAACGTTAGTGGATGTTATGAAACAACAATTACATCGCCATACGCTGATAGAAGGAGCGTTCAAATGATAATCGTGGATCCAACAAGAAATGGACGCTACCCTATCAATTAGACATGAAGTTGCTACAGGTACTACCAGATTAGATGCATTTACGATATATTAATCTAAGTATAAGATTGGAAAGAACTAATTGCAGGTCTTAGAGTAGGTTACAGCTTCGATTTTGGATCAGAATCTAAAGATAAGCATCTGAATTTGTTTCACTTGCCCAATGGTCATCTTTCTGGGATGAAATTCAAAATTGTCTTGCACAATTTGGGTTTTATGTGATATTGAACATTACATCTATCAATATGATTCAGTTTTCCCATGATTTTAGTCTTTTTATAGATATACATATAGTCACAGACACACAGCAATCCTGAAGGGGTGCATTGTTCTACCCAATGGCATATTCAAGCTAGTTTATATCTCTGAGGCTGTATGTTCTTCATCTTTTATTTGAAATTGTAGGAATAAAGCTTCCCTTAACCAAGTCACGCATTGTATTTATCTGTGATTATCAGACAACATCCTCATTCATGAGCCTCAAAGAGATTCTTAACTCATTCGACTATGTCATTCTTCATAATAGCTGTTCAGTTGTGAACTTTTGAGTCAAGAAAATTCTATAATCTCAAAAGGGGGTTTGTTGGCAGTATACTATCACTCATACTTTTCACCAATTATTAGCTGTTTTCTAATCTGCAACCATAAACTGAGATTTGGCATCTAAAACAACACTTCTTAACTTTTCCTTTTGCATTTAGTATCTTAAGCTGAGCTATATTTATTTAAAATGCTAAACAGTAGGCCTGTGCTCATGCATTTCTATTCAGTGGTTGGGGTTTATATTTCCTCGGTTTAAATAATTGAGTCTCATACATCTACTGGAGATCCTTATATGGGACCTAATAATTTCATCAGATCTTTTATTACCTCGTAGCATTCTCCTAGCATTGGAAGTGCTAAACAAAGCTAGCAAGTGAGAAAAAACAACATATTAGTGAAAACGTATTAAAGTCTGCACTCTAACTAGCAAGAAAGACGGCCAAGCTTTGAAGGCTGCAAGGAGTTTCATAATGGAATTTTTGATATGTCAAGTATTCTCTGCAGGGAAGGAAATATGTTGCATGTGCCCTTCATGGGACAAGAGGAATATAAGTACCAGGAGATTCGTTTTTAAGTCTGGCAATGAGAAAATGCCAGCTGAAAATGAAGAGCAGACATGCCTGATGTATGATTATTCTGGATTTAGCAGTAAAGTGCAGGCTCCAAGAACAAGAAATAGAAAATTAGGGAGGCACTGGGAAACACCAAGCTTAGAGCAAACACTTGACATATTGGAACGTAAGGTCGAACATTCCTCTTTTGAAGACTTTATACTAATACTAGAAAGGTGCAGGAAAGAAAAGAATCTAACATATACAAAGCGTGTCTATGCATATATTTGCTATGATAAAGCAGATGCACACACAACATTCGGTAATTTTTTTGTTCCAATGTTTGTAGAATGTGGAAGCATGTCTTATGCCCTTCAGGTATTCAGCAGGTTGATACATCCGAATGTGCATTCCTGGACTTCTTTAATGTTGGGATATATTGGCCAAGGACAATTTAAGCACTCTTTTCAGTTATACCAGGAAATGCAGGAGGATAATGTATGTCCCAGCACATATACTTTTGTGGCTTTACTCAAATCTTGTACCAGGCTCAAAGATATGCAAAGAGGAAGGCAAATACATACCGAGATCAAAGAAAAGAAGTTTCAAGTTAACATTTTCATTGGCAGCAGTTTGATTGATATGTATGGCAAATGTGGCTCAGTTTCGGAGGCACGGGATGTCTTTGACAAGCTTCCAAGTCAAAATATTGTGTCCTGGACTGCAATGATTGCAGGGTACATTGAGCATGGTTCTGCTCAAGAAGCACTGCAATGTTTTGAATAATGAAAGTGGTAATTATACCCCCTAATGTTATCACATTTATTTGGAGCTTGAAAGCTTGTGCCGCCATCGGATTCCTGCACAAGGGAAGAGAATTGCACACTGAAATTACAGAAAAGGGGCTAGGAAATCATCTTTTTGTTGCCAGCAGTTTGATTGACATGTATTTTAAATGTACCTCACATATGGAGGCTCAAGAGGTTTTTGACAAGTTGTCAGATCGAGATATAGTAATCTGGAATGCTTTGATTTCAGGTTATGCCGAAAATGGGCTTAGTTATGAAGCATTAATATTCCATGAACAGATGGAGTTAGAGGGCATAAGTCCAAATGCAAGCACAATGGTTTGCGTCTTGAAAGCCTGTGGTAACCTAGGTGCTGTAAACAAGGTACGTGAAATACATGTTTGTATCACACAAGGAAGAACATTACAGAAAGATCATATGCTTGGGAATACTTTGATCGGCATATATTGCAAATGTGGTTCACTTACAGAGGCATCTAAAGTTTTTCACAAACTGGCACTACAAGATGTTGTTTCATGGAACACTCTTATTGAAGGGTATGCAGAAAATGGATTTGGCGAAGAAGCATTAAGATGTTTTGATGAAATGCAGCTGCAGTGTATTTCTTCAGATGTTATTACATACATTTGCATCTTAAAAGCTTGTGGTAATATAAAAGCCATAAAAAATGGCCGTAAGATACACATGAGTGTTATCGAGACAGGACTTAAGGACGAGCTTGTCATTTCCAATTCATTGATTGACATGTATGCTAAGTGTGGGTCATTAAAGGAAGCAGAAAAAGTTCTTATTGAGCTACCAATTAAAGATCCTGTTTCATGGACCGCACTCATGTCTGGCTATATTCAACATGGGTTCTATCATGAAGCATTGAACTGCTTTGATAGTATGCAAAGGGAAGGCATTAGACTAGATGATGTTGCACTTGTTTGCAGCCTGAAAGCTTGTGGTGGGATAGGAGATATAGACAAGGGTCAAGTTTTACATGCCATCGCAAGAGAAAAGGGACTTGAAAGTGATCTTTTTGTTAGTAGCTCCTTGGTAGATATGTATGCAAAATGTGGCTCACTCACAAACGCACAAGCGGTGTTTGACAAGCTTTCAGTTCGTAATGTTGTGTCTTGGACAGCATTAATAAAAGGTTATGCTGAACATGGACTTGATACTGAAGCCATTGAATGTTTTGAGCAGATGCAAGTTGAGGGTATATTCCCAAATGCTGCCACATTCGTTTGGGTACTGAAATCTTGCAGCAGCATGACAACTATTGAGAAGGGCCAGCATATACACAACATGATTACATATAATGGCTTCGAACGTGACATTTTTGTGGCCACTGCATTGATTGAAATGTATGCAAAATGTGGCTTACTTATAGAGGCAAAGAAAGTTTTTAGCAAGCTGCTCGTTCGAGATGTCGTGTTGTGGAATGTAATGATTGAAGGATATAGCATAAACCAGGATGGTAAGATGGCAGTACAATGTTTCCAAGAGATGCAAGAACAAGGAACACAACCAGATGATGTTACTTTTACATGTCTTCTTACTGCATGTAGTCATTCTGGCCTTGTATTTGAGGGTCAGGAATGCTTTAGAGTAATGAAAGAAGACTATGGGATCATGCCAACAATAGAGCACTATACGTGTATGATTGATTTGCTTGCACGATCAGGATTTCTGCATGGGGCGGAGAAATTGCTGGAAAGTGCACCATGTCTTCCACCTAAGGAAACCTGGATAGCCTTGCTTAGTGCATGCAAAACCTATGGAGAAATAGATCTTGGACAGAGATGCTTTTGGCAGATAGTTCAAATGAAGCTTCAAAATGCTTCTCCATATGCGCTCATGGCTAATATCTATGCAAGTGCTGGCAGGTTGGATGATGCACAAAGAGTGGAGGAATTGAGGGATTTGAGATGTCGACAAGAATAGTAATAATTCAGTTAATTATCATAGATGCCTTGAAGTCAACAAACTATGGCTTCATACGGGGCAAAAAGATGTGCCATATACACGGAGCAATTTATCTGAATGAAGAAAAAACAGCTTTGCATTGTATAGTAACAGGTTTCTTACACTTCACAAGGATAACCACTATAGCTAACTAAACATGCAATGACTGCCACGATGCAAAAATCTGTCCAGGGCAAGCAAATTGGGAACCAATCCTTTTTGAAAGTAATCAGTTTCCTCATTATAGGGATGATTTGCAGTCGTGCAGATGTATAGGTGATAATTTGTGGGCTTCTTTTGGGAATATTTCTACTGAAGGAACTTTGCAAGATAGAAGACAGCATACTGGTGTAAGATCAACTTCCATTGTTCTCAAGGAAGAGGATTTGCTGAAAAATATAGTAATGCAGGTTTCCTCCATGCAGCTTAAAGGACGTCACGACTTACATAGAAAGTACACACTGGTTGCTTGCCAGATTATTTTTTGCAGAGAAGATTGTGTAACAAAGAAGTCAGCGTAAGATCGAGTTTAAACTACCTCAAGGGGAAAAGGATGAGTGTATACATGCGCATTTGCCAATTGATCAGTCTTTGCAGGCAGCTTTGTCTCAACTTCAAAAGGCTTGAAGCGCGTATAAACAAGCAAGTTTGCATAGAATTAACCGTTGCAAGCCAATCCATGGACTCTCTGCAGCTTATTGGACCTTTGACAATCATGTAAATTATTCCCCTTTTATACATGTGGGGAGCTCCCACATCCTACACCTTATTCCATTATCTGATAAGAACAAAGGAGGGTGAATTCTACCAGCCATGAACTGAAGTGGTCAAAAGTTGCATTGCCATCAACACTCATATCAGCATGCCCATCATGAAAACTTTTAAAGGAAACAGTACAATTCATCTATGAAAAAAGCTGAGCTCACAAGTGCTTTACTGCAAAAGATCACTGGCTGAATGGGGATTTTACAATCCATCTTAGTAATGGTGGTTAAAAGAAGTTAGGATTCATATTGTTTGTCACCAAATTCTGCGTTATCACTAAATCCTCGGGCCAGGATCACTTGGGAATATCCCAAATGATCAAATCTTACCCCCCGGGATTTCTGCCATAAAAATGTAATAAGCTTCATATAAAATACATTGTAAAACCTAGAATTTTTATATACAATGCACAATGGTTTCATAAACCAAGAGGATTTGAACCTCTATATCTTCCATATTATTGCAAAACCAATCCATGCTCCTCAAATTTGTCCAATAAAGATGGGCACAAAAACATTGAATTAAGAAGCTCCATTTTTCATGCATACAGATCCAACACACAACTTGCACTAGAAATATGAGCAAGCTTTGAATATTAATTTGCACCTTGTCATATGTGCAAGCACATTATCATATGAACAAGCTTTGGATATTGACTTTTAACTTAGTCCAGGGTAAAAGTGGGCATCAGGAGTCCAAGAGCAGGTAATGAATCAGGATCACATTATTCATACCAGAAAACACTTCCAAAGCAGCTTGGACTCTCTCTCTAGATGTTGAGAAGGCAATTGGAGAAGGCATCGCACTTGAGATGAGATTCTCAAGAGTTGGCCCGAGTTAGCGTTGATCCATGTGTATGGTAAATGTCATTCTATTTGGAGGCCTTTATATGTTTTAAAAATGAAGAAGAGAAACAAAATAATATGGAATGTATTACTCATGTCATTTATATGGATCGTAGTAACTAGCAAACAACATGGACCTACTTAGCCGGGCATGGTGGATTTATGAAGCCGCAGACTTTATTTTGAATGTGATATGAGAACCCATTGCGATAGCCTGGACAACATTCCTTGATGCATTAGGAGTTGCAAAACATGCCACACACTATGTTCTTGAGTTGGATCCTGAAGAAGCTGCATCATATGTACTAGTATCAAATTTGTATGCTGCTGACACAAGACAAAGAGAAAAAGTTGAGATGGAAGAATTGAAAACTTCTGTTTGGGACCCAATGGAACACTTACAATGTTCAGACGATCAAACAATGGGGACAAGATGTAAGACAAGATCCCAGGTCAGGGGTTCAAACTTGGCCAATATTGGTCTAGTAATGGGGACCTTAAAAATTCATTGCCCCGAGGTCAGGGGTTCAAGTGCGACCAACCGGTCCTGTGATAGAGATACCTACGATATGTACTCGATAATCACGTGCAAAGCAGCTCTTAGCATATCGCGCCTAGGTAGTGAATTGGCTTCTATGTGACATGTAGAATAAAGTGATGCAGAGTGTACTCATGATGTGATGATGACAAGAATGACGACCTTCAATAAAATAAAAGATGTAGGACAAGATAGTCATGCACGTTACTCTTTTAGAAACATACCTAACTTTGTTGATCATTTATGTGACATGCGATCTAACGAATTCCTTCTTTCACATATTATGGTGTAATAGTTGGGGAATCTTGTTCTTGTATAGCCACAGAAGTTGCTAATTATCCATCTAGGCAACTCAGAATCTTGATTCCTCAAAAGCAAGTTGAATACCTCAAAAACAAGTTGGATAAAGAGCAAGTTATACCAACCCAATTTTACATGGTAAAGACTACTAGCTAAGAAACTTATAAAAATATGAGAAGCTCAAAAATGTTCGTAGAGAATTCAATACGTCCTCACTTTCTCATTTTAGTCTGGTTAGTCTGAGTTGTCTTATCTGCAAGTACACATTTTGTGTGCACCTAAATAATAAGTTACCAATATAGTTACATCCATAATATAATGCAACAACGTCAAGTTTCTAGTCACTAGTATGCAGTTTATGCAAGTTTTGATTTTACAAAATGTGAAAACCAGATTAATCGTACCATGAGAGTTACAGGAATCATTGTGAATGATAACCAAAACCTTACCTCTACCGCGTGCTCCATCCTTTTGCGCTCACATAAAGCACCTGACTTGCAATAAAACAAGAGAGATTTAGCAATTATACTATTGGCTTGATATGCTGGCATGTTTAGCTTCTTATAATATTAGGGTCGGGTCGCCTTGTTTCGCGCACTTAAGAGGCAAAGTGCCTTAAGTTTCGGAGATTTAGCACGGACATTGAGTCGACTGGCATTTTGGATTCCTAGTGTTATGTAGAACAACATTGTAGAACAAAAACAATTGAAATCTGGCCACGTTTGGAAAATATAGACCTCTGCATCTGGGGGTGAGGGGGTCTAAAGTCCCCCATCGTTATGTCACTACCCCCTCCGCGATGAGGCTTAGTCGTCTGACGACAGTGGTGTGGCCAAACACCCCCCCAAGGGCACTCGGGCATGCCCTCCCACCTCCCATGTTCGCCGGTCACCCAGGGGGTGCAGCTATTGTAAAGCTACGGTTTCTTCTAACTGCACCCCCCGAGGCCGGTCAGTCTCCACACGCGCGGGGGGCGGTGCATTAATGCGGCCCCTTGAGTAAATTGCGGGTGCAGTAGACGAAGCCTACCACACGCCCATAGGTTGCCCCCTATCGCGCCCTCAGCCAACGGTAACATGCCCTAATTGGCGCCAATTTCACCGAAGTATCATTCTGAACCTCTTGAACATTTGCCAATTCTTCAATCATGCCCTAATTGGCGCCAATTTCACCAAAGTATCATCCTGAACCCCTTGAACATTTGCCAATTCTTCAATCACTGCCTTCGCTAACGGCTAAGACATTCTCTGCCACAACTGTGGGCCTTTAATTCCACCCTTGAGACCGATATTTGAAAGTCTACGACGCCAGGACCGCATTCGCCTCATCATTTCCCTTTCGACTTTAAATTGAGGAGCACCGGTGTCTTCTATTCGAAGCAGAAGCATCTTCGATCAATTCGAAGCGCCAGAGGTAAGCTCAATTGGCTCTTGTCTTCTTCCTGGAATTTTATCCGTTACTGACCTATCTGTGTTGCATGAACAGAGTTCTTGAACAACCTTGATCATGGACCACCCTTGGAAAGCGAGCTTCCCAGGGTGCGGGCCAACATGGAACGCTGTTAGATCCGGGAGGAGGATCACCCCTTCTCCTAGTAAACGCTCTCGCCCCACTCCGAGTACACCTCCTAGCCCTTGCAGCTCTACTACCTCCACTACTCCAAATGTTTTCTCATTGCGCAACTGTTTGGTGAAACTGGTCGAGATTGCCGCAGCGATTGGCTCATCCCTGCATGTTGAGGTGAGCCCCGAAATCGTATCACAGGTTGAAGCGGCCTGGTCTGACTCCGAGTTAATCCATTAGCAGATTGTGTTGTCTGAAGGGGACAATGTCCTATTCCAGAGCCCCATGGGGCCTTGACTGCCCCTCGGATTCCTGCAAAGCCTCTTCTGGACGAAGCCCCTTTGGATTTTCCCTTTGCTTTTGACGTGGATATGGCGAGTATGTCCTCCCCCCCCTCCCCCTCCCCCCCAAATTTTTTGAGTACAT
>JAANSK020290068.1:0-10514 GCA_011763485.2 Isoetes engelmannii
AACATAGCCTCCATAAAAAAATTGTCCAAAATTTACTGCAGCATGGTGTGCTGATGTAACCCAAATGATTGTGCTTATTATATGAACAATGTCTTCTATTGTGTCTAGTTTGGGCCAACATGGTTCATCCTTTTTATCAGCATGTCCTTGGTTTTTTATATCATCCCACCAGAGTTGAAGCTCTACATCATTTGTTATGTCTTCAACGGCATCATAAAAAATAGAGATATAGTTTTGCACCCATGATTTGATGGCAGACCATATAAGCAGTCCATCAGAAGCATATGGATAGTCTTCAATCACAAGTCTTAGGCCATGTGGTGATGTTTTATCCTCCATTGCCATGCCCCTATACTTGGTGTCAATGTTAATTGAAAGAAAACAGGAAGGAGGCGGGATAAAGAAAATACAATTCTTTAGCTAAACTATAATTGTTTACACACCTCTTAATTAGATCTGAAGGAAGGTTTTCAGTATCAAACTGCCATTCTAGCCCATAGGCAGCAGCACTCATCTCCATAGCATAAGGTCCAGGGGTAAAACATCTTTCAATAATCCCATTTCCACATATGAGAGTTTGGCGAGCAGCAGCATTGATTTCCATGGTGTATCTCAAATGTGGAGCCAGTAACTTGTTTATAGGGTGCATGAAACTCAATTGGCGATGCGTTGCAATTATGTATGGTTCCACACAAGCATGGCTTCTCAACCTGTATTAAAGAACAACTTTGAAATCAATATAGAATTTGAGACTACTAAACACAAGTATAAGTACTTGCCAGTGAGAAACAAGTTGATGATATCCACAATGATTAGCGCTAATGTGGGCCTTTGCTAATTGCCAAAGCCAGAAAGAGGTTGAATCACTTCCAGGACAAAAAATACGTCTGCTTCCTTGCACTTTGATCTCCGAAAGAGGTAGACTCAGCTCTATAGCTATAGGTAGTAGGAGCCCTGTAGAGTCAAAATAAAGAATAGTCCTCGTTGCGTATGTCTTGTGCCCAGACATAGCATTGATTTTATTCACAAAAGGCAAAAATATATCATGATAATCTACAATGAAGAGCTTCTCTTTGAGGATTGCCTACAAGTAACAAATAAGCAAGGAACTTAGTATGTTGATATTGAATATAGATTCTAAGAACTAATTACCTCTTCAATGGTCATGCCTTCTATGTATGGCTCAATATGTTCTGTTTTCAAAGCAGAAGCCAATGGGCCATAATCCTTCTCATCCAACCGACTTGTTGGAGGAAACACCTATTTGGAATTTTTTCATTTAGGGTAAGGAAGAAGAAACGTGTTAGATATATGGAATAATAAGATTCTCAAGAATCTTATTATATTTCGTTAATCTTTCTTATTTCTTATTGGAACCGGAAGACTCAATAAATGAATGAATTATTAATAAAACTTTGCCACATTAAAAGTAGATTGAATTGGAAGGATCATTACGGCTGATCTTTACCTTGAGTTGCTCAATCCGTATAGGGTTCATGCCAGCTAGCATTTGGCGCCCAAATTCAGAATCTCTCATCCACGCAAATTTATCTCCTTTAAAGTCAGCACCCATGACGCAATAGTAAATTGATTATTAACAAAATTAAATATCAACTAAGTAAAGTGATTAATTAAATGATCAATGTATAATTGTCAATCATCTCGATTAAATAATCTTTTGAGAAGAAGCTCTTACTTTGAATTCTTTCTGGGAGTGGAAATTGCAACACATGTGCCACTCCTTTTCGAGCTGTTACAACCCGCTTCACAATGTCTAGAAATGGTAAATAATCCCAAAAGCTCTTGTCTTGCTCATCCTTTTCTACAATTAATTCGATTCCTTCATAGTATAGCCTGTCTATGTCAAGGAAATTGTCAAATTCATCAGGAGTTTCAGAGAAATAGGTGACGATTGATGGCATAAGTCGATGAACCAAAGCTTTGAGACGGCCGATGGCAAAGAATTGTGCCTTGTCATGCTCGAAGTCTTCATCTCGTGGGACATAGATCTTGTCCAAAATTGGCAGTCGACTCTCAACACTAGAATCTGATAAATGAACAGATAAATAAACAACTATATTATTAATATCCTAATCCTATCCTAAGTTAATCCTAACATTGTATATAAATATTTCCACAAAAAAAAAGGCTACGTATAGAACGTATGATATATTTTGTCAGAAATCAGCAACAATGATTCCATTTTTGGCAAATTTATTAAAAAAAAAAAAAAAAAAATTAAATATGTGTCATCTAAAACATACACTATACTTTATTAGAATCAGCAACAATAAAATTGTACCATTTTTTTGGCCAAAAATGTTTAAATATGTGTTATGAAATGGATACCATTCTTGCAAGGAGGCCGACCAGTTCGGCATCTCCGTGGATAAGGACATTGTTTGGTTCCTCCTAGCGTGGGTCGTATAAGGCTTTTATCCTTGTCAGGGTTGCCAAGATCATTGTATACGTCATAGTCATATACACGTTCACACGCCCTCCTTTCCCCTTTGCCATTTCCTTGGATACTCTTCAAGTCCATTGCTCGGAGATCCTTCAACCCAACTGGGGTTTGTGAAGGTAAGTATGCCTAACCAACAACGTAGCACAAGAAGATTAGTTCCACAACAATTAACTTTGTAGATTAAATTCGTAGATGTATGTGACTTAATTAGCATTAGAGACATTCTATTGTATATAGGAAAGGATCATAACAACGTGGGATGATATACTTGATTGGAAAAAAAAGCCCTCTGAGAACAATCATTTTGTTGGGAGTGCACCCATGAATAACAAGGGAAGGTGATTGTGCCACTGTTGAAGCCAAAAATTGATATGCACTCCAAATAAAATTCATCTTGAAGGTTGTTGGTGACCAAAATAGCTCCTGGGATACCAAAATTGTTATCAATTTTAAACTCGGCTAGGAAGAGAACTTTATTGTCTTTCAGGGTCACTTGACGACTCTCCAATACAACTTCTGGGCTTCGCTTGCCAATTCCTGTATCTAATAAAAAAAAAGAAAATAATAAGAAAAGACAGGTAATGTATGAAGCTGATTAGGGACTTATGCTAGAAACATTCTACTTACTTGGATCGATGTTAGCACTAACGAGTTGAAGGACTACTTTTCGATTGGAGAGCATCTTATCCACACTCTCGAATGTATCGGACATGTTGGACAAGTATCTTCTTCTGATAGTGACGAGGGCTTTGAGAGTGAAGGGATTTGTTGTAGTTGTAGACATTGCAGAGCCAGTCGATGCGACTGCAGCATGGGTGTCGTCCCCCATGCTTGGATCGAACCAAGGAATCCACAAGAAAATGTGAGGCAGAGCTAAAGACCTGCTACTATGTGGAGATGAGGAAGGAAATAGCCAAAGTGGATAGCTTGCATTTATAAGAAGGGGGGTGTTTTGGGTTGAAAATAAATCGAATGAAACGCTCAAGTGCCAATTTGAGCAGTTATTTTGAAAACCGTAAATGCTTAATTTAACGCTTTATAAAGATTATGCCACGTATGAGGGGTTTAGGGTTTTGGCGCTGCAGGATGTTTCACATTCTTGGCTGTGATTTTAGAGAAATGTGGCAAGAATTTGTTGCAGATTATGATGAACTGAAGGAGTTTCTTGAAGATGGCAGCAAATACACAGGAGATGGGCTGGATTCATTTGGCGATTTTGCTTTGTCTAACGCAAAGCCTTTTTTCCCTTAGGTCAATTTCTACACTGATCATATGGTGTGATTTATTTGCCACAGTTGCATCTGAGATGAGGTGGGATGCTAAAAGGGAAGAGCAACATCATTTCTTAACGGCTCATTCATAGGAAAGAAAAGGCAGTGTTGTTTTTGCTTATTTCGTGGTCTACAGTTTCATCTTCGGATCCATTTTCTCAGAACGAAAGCTCTGATTCCTTTCTCAGATCACATACAGCAAGATCCAGCAAGAAGCAAGATAATCTTGGTGGAAATTTGTGCCTCAAGTTCGTTACGCTTGTTAATGCACGAGGGTCGAAATTCCGCCCACAGAAAATGTCTCAGCGTCGCAGCCAGACCCGTAATACTTTATTTTGCTTGACCCTCGAGACCGGATTCCAGCATCTGAAATATCACCCGAGCTCTGCTGCATTTTTATATCAATCCTGGATTCACTTGCTTTTTGCAATTTGATGAGATCATTTACAATGGCCTTTTGTGGCTAATTCCCCTGTTTAAAATACTTCAACCATATGAATCCTTCAAGCAAATGTGAACTCCAAATTCAAGCAGAAAATAATAGAAGTCAAAGCAATTAAATTTGAGTCACTGAACAATAGCAAACTTTCAATTGGAATCGTTTAGTTTAGCTCCCAGCTCTCAAGGAGTCCCTAGGAGCTTACATTATTTGACTGATTCTTGCTATTGGTTTAAGTACCGTCTCAGTTCTGCAATGTTTGATGTGCATCCTTACAATTTGAGGGACCAATATTGGCTTAAAAATGGGCAGAAAAGTAGCCAGGATGTTCAGACTAAGCTATATGAAGACATTGTCTTTATTTGGTTTGTACAGTCTTTTCCATGCACCATTGGACATGTTTACCACTTGCATTTTTACAACGTTTCTAACCCATGCAAGGCACTTGTATAAGCAAAACGACCAAATTCATTTCTTTTTCAAGCTTCCTGTGTAATCATGTACAATAGAAACATTACAAGGAAAAATAGTCTTCATCAAGAGGCAGGCAACTCCGCTGTGCATTTTTGACAACTCCATTCCAGCCCCTTCAAAGCTACCTTGACGTTGTGCACTTAACTATCCCTTGAGGAATGGAATTACGAGACACCAAGTTTGGTTCATTGTATATGCATAATGCCTTTTACAATGTATAGATAAAACTTCTTCAATCCTCAAAGGAGGTTTTAAATGCCATTCAGGCAAATAGTTTTGGCTATGGCGCAGTTGCGCGCTCCACTATCAGTTTCTCGATTGAGATAGCAATCTGCAACCATGGCATAATCTGCCGATGGTCATGACCTGTTATCCAAATAAAGTTACAAATTCAGCATACCACAATTGTTTTGGACAAGCAAGAGAAACCTGATTGATTACCTTCCAGATAACATGCATCTTGGTAGGCTTCTTACTTATACATAATCCAGAATCAGATATCCCTTTCAAGCATTTAGCTTTTCTAAGAGAATGCTGTTCATCAACGTGGGGTTCACTCGTCCGCCAGTAACTTTCATCACCTGTAATTGTCCCCACACTGAGTAAAGGTTCAAATCTAACCAAAAAAGGGGACACAAAGTATTTGTAGGGATGATCAACCTGTCCCGTGAAGAAGCCTTGCAGCTTTGTCTTCCCTCCACGATATTGTGCAACTTGTTTTGGATTATCTGCAAGAACCTTGTCCACTATATCCGCTATCATAGCAGGATCTGATATCTGCTCCAACGGAAGAAGCATGTCATATCTTTGGTTCCAACCTTTCACGAATAGTATTTGCAGGTTGGACAGGAATTGATAGGTAAATTATTTATAACATTCACCTGAATAAGCCCCTTTGCTTCAATGACTTCTTTTGCAGACCCTCCTTTCTGTAGAAGCTCTGGCAAGACCTAATTGTTTCACATCGGAACTAGTTAGAATAGCAAGAGTGCAGAGCCAATAATAATGGCCCATAGATGGGAATGACATAAAGTAGAGAATCAAAACCAAAGTCAAAAACACATAGAAGGGAATAATGCTGATGAAAGAACCTGATATAAAGCACACTACTTGAATATAAAAGTCGGGATTCCTGTGAAGTTGGAAAACGTACCTCCTTGCCAATTTTGCCACTGATGGTTCCATCTTTTATTAGTGCAATCAATTCTGCCAGTACTGAAGGTAGCAACTTCACATCCTTGATTGTTACCTTCTCGCTTTTCAGGTACGCAGATATATCTCCCATTATCCAATTGGCAGCTGCCTTGCTATCTGAACTATTATCCAGAACTGCATCGAAGAATTCTGCAATCTGCCACAGGGAAATTAAATAAGGGGCAATGAAACGTGTAAAATTGTACGATAATTAAGATCCCAGGCCCATTTCATTTATTTGTTATTTTCTAGGAAACGATCTACAGATTTGCACCTTTATGGGACTGTCATTCCAAATACCATCACAATAACTACAGCCACTGGTATCCAATCACGATAAGTTTAATGGACAGTAAGTTCGTACAGGAGCTGAATAATAGAAGCTGAAAAAGTAACTCAGTGGGAATCATGCATGAAATCCAATGCATGACAAACTGATGCACAACAATATGTTTGTTATTGTAAAATACAAATGTCATGGTCCTCCGAAACTAGGGCCTGGATATACAAGAAGTAGACATCTGGAAACAGACAATAGCCATCATGAAGCATCAAAAGAAATTACCTCATTGTCATTTGCCAATACAATAACATCCTGCATGCTCAGCCCCATGCTTTCATAGCGCCTCCGCTTATCATTAGGAAGCTCAGGTAAACCATTTTGCAAAGAATTCACATAATCCTGGCCTATGATTAACTCAGGTAAATCTGGTTCTGGAAAGTAACGATAATCTGCGAGCCCTTCTTTGCTCCTCATTGTGATGGTCCGCTGAAAGACAGGATTATCCAGTTAAATAATATTCATTCCTTTTGGCCATAATAGTAGCACTATTTAACCTGCATGGCATGTCAACTATTCAGGGAAACAAGAGGAACCTGTGATCCTTCTTCCCAAAGTCGAGTCTCTTGGACAATCATTGAACTTGAGCCTTGCCTGTGCAGATCTATCTGCCTTGAAATTTCAAAGTCAATGGCACGTTGCATGGCAGAAAAGGAATTCATATTCTTGATTTCTACCTGTTCAAGAAAACAACTTGTTACATTTCATTCAAAGAAGCATAACACAATAATTTATGTCAAATGGTAATACAGTGGGACAAGAATAACTACAGTAACTGAATAAACCTTGGTTACAGCTGTAAGAAATGTCAATTTTGGAATGGAAGAACAGGGATCCATAGTGCAGAAGCCATGTAGTGGAGTGGTGTTGTTCCCATCACAGGACCTTGGAATGATGTGAACTAAGCATAATGAATCTTCCTATGAAGGCGGGAATTATCCATTAAGAGCAGCAAGGAGCCGCTTCCACATAAATATTTATGCATGCTCAGAAACAACTTCTGTGCTGTTACAAGACCAAAAGGGACACCAACAGAGCACGGGCAAATACAAATATTGAACTGCCAAATGCAAGCCCCATATATACACAAATGAACACAACATTGCTTGCCTTAGCAGGCACCCCATTAGCAGCTGGACTTGCCCATGCCATCCACCAATTACTACCTATCTGTAAGAGTTGAAATGCTGTCTGTGAAAGAAGAATCAGGGGTATCAATGCACCTCGGTAGGCTGCTGTCAAATATGACCAATACACCTTCATGTTAATACTCCCCTTCTCTCTCTCCTCGTCTTGCATGGCCTTTCCTTTTCTGGTCTTTCTTACTGGCACTTTTGTGCAATTTCTTGCTGCAAGTTTTGTTCAAATTTCCACATTTATCTACAGTTGTTTCTCCTTTTTTTTCTCTTGACTTTATTCATTTCACATGTGATAGGATAATCATCTTCACACGACTTCAGACCTTCTTCCTCGTCAATGGTAACTTCCAAATCCTTTTCTTCATCATCCTCCAATGAGTACCCATTGAGGTCCATAGCTTCTATGGCTTCATTATGTGCTTCCACTAGTGCAGTAAAATCTGTGCCTGCTTGTAGCAGATCATCATACTTACCCGCTTGGGTAATTTGACCATTGCGCATAACCTGCAGATTTGTTATATGACAACCCTGTTGAGATGGGAAAGCATTTCATCCATGAACAAAAACAAAAATTTCAGACAACCGTGTAGTATAAAGCATCAAACATGCCCATATAATTTAACAATTGCTTGATGGATGCTACATCTTGTAACGATATAAACATGACAAATATATGGAGCTGCACGCTTTTGAGTAAAGTTAGTTTGAAGAAGAAGGGAGGGAAGGAAGGAAGGAAGGAAAAGGAAAAAAAGAATCATTTGGTAACTTCGTAGACCCATCTGCGGGCCTATAAAACCCATAATACTTGTAATATGAATAGCTAAGAACATCCTGAACAGCTAGGGCCAAGAACAGCACCTCCTAGTAAGTAACCTAGTACAAAATATAATAAAACTAAAGATTAAAGAAACTCAGAAGCAAAATATGAAGTGACATTGTTGTTCCTTTTCTATTGAGCTGCCTGCATAATATGAAGTGACATTGTTGTTCCTTTACTATTGAGCTGCCTGCTTAACTCTTTTTAAAAAACCTTCAAGGACATTCTGCTCCCGAAGGTAGACGCCATGGGTCAATTGGTGAAGGCAGCAGTGCAATATGGCATCAATCTAAAGAGATGTTTGAAACTAGAAAGAGGTTACACGTTGGACCTCAGCAATCCCTCCTAGCAGGAAGACTTGTTTACATGTCAGAGGACACCTAAGCATATAGCTGTTATAAAACAGAGATATGGCAGCCTTCTTAATGTCTTGCTTAGTTTCTCATTTACATCCCAGGCATTTCCCAGATTCTGGAAGGAGCAGTTCACAGACCCATTGGTTAATTTCGGATTCAGCCAAGCACAGCAGAATCTTACAGTTTACTAAGCCAGGTCCTTTTTAAAGAGAAGTACCCCTGCACCTCCAGCCTCAAACCATTAACAGCCTTATTCAAATGCTTAAGATAGATATTAAACCCCTCTGTGCAATATGATTATTGACAGGAAGAGAGGTGGGCATACCAAAAAATCAATAAATCTAGGCTGGGGACTCAGCAAACATCAGGTGGGAATGTTGAGCTTTAGCACAATTAAAAGGAACTTGGAGATGGGATGACATTGTTGGAGGAAGATATTCAGAAGACTAATGCAAGTGTTATTTTTGTACAGCTCACGAGTGTCTGTTTCTTACCTTCGTACCAAAGCTTTCTTGACCATTAGGTCTTACAGACACATTTACATCACAACGAAGTGAGCCTTCTGCCATATTTCCATTGCTAATACCCAGATAGCGCACCATTCGTTGAATTTCAGCCCCGTATTCTGCAGCCTCCAAGCCATTACGCATGTCAGGTTCAGACACAATCTCAAGAAGTGGAACTCCTGCTCTATTCATGTCCACCTGAAGGATTTCACATGTTTAGCAAAAACTGGTAGAACAAGAAGATTATGGGCACTATATTTTCTTGCACACTGACTATTTCTATCTGCAAATCTCACCTCAAATATCTCCTCATGTTTGTTGATCATACAAACAATAAATGAAGATCAAACTAGAGAAGTGACTGATACTTGCTATATGGTGTTGAATAGAAGCGAACTTTAAGTTAATTCCAAGATGAAGAATAACACACCAAACCTGAGAATATGGGGAACCTGAAAGGCGATCTCCCCCAGCATGGACCAGCTTCCCAGCATCCTCCTCCATATGGACCCTTGTAATGCCAAATTTCTTATGTCCCCCTCCAAATTCCACCGGCAAATCCACATCAACGAAACCATGTGCAGCAATGGGCACATCAAACTGCGAAATCTGGTAGCCTTTGGGAAGATCAGCATAGAAGTATTGCTTTCGATCAAATTTGGATTTCAATGCAATTTCACATTGCAATGCCAAGCCAAGCCTAACTGCAGATTCTACAACCTTGGCATTCAGGACAGGAAGGGTTCCGGGCAATCCCATACAGACAGGACAGATATGGACATTGGGTTCGTCCCCATACTGGGAAATGCAGGAACAGAAGGCCTTGGTAGCGGTATTGAGCTGAACATGGGTCTCAATACCGATTACGGCTTCGTAGCCTTGTTGGTTTTGAATTTGTTGCTGCTGCTTGGGAGAGGTTGTGAGGAGCTGAGATTGACAGGCTATGGATTTTCTACAACGAGGTCTTGAATTTGGGAGATGGCTTATTTGGGGATGGAAGAGGAAGTGAAACGGAAGGGCTATGCTGGCGAGGAGGCCGGAGTTAGGAATAGAGGAAAAGGATCGTCGAGCCACACTCGCCATAGCCATGCCCACTAAGTGCCAATCAAATGCCCACATAGGACCTTTTTAGGCTAATAGCCCACTCCATTATAAACATCAATTTTAACAACAATTTTAACATCAACCAAAACCCAAGTGAGCAGATGCAATAGCTGATGTTTGAACCGTCTTCCCATCCTTGGAGGGCAAAAAGCATGTTCAACAACATATGACTATTTCCATGGATATTTCTTGATCGTCAATCATTTTTGGGTTGCCCGAAGGGCATACCCTTAGGCTGGTGGGAGGAAATGGAGAATATGCCAGGTATATGCGAACTAGACGGCTCAGATTGGAGGGAACAAAGGCATATGCCATGGATGCAGCAGTATGCATCAGCATCTGGATGCTCTTAGTGGGTTTTGTGGGGCCACGGGAATGACAGTCAACTTGCACAAAACTAAGCTTCTGAC
>JAANSK020290079.1:0-10514 GCA_011763485.2 Isoetes engelmannii
CAGTAGGCTGATTAAGATCGCATTGTGGTGTATACAAGAGAACCCGGCAAGCAGACCTGGGATAGAACATGTAGTTGGCATGTTGGAAGGATTGGAGAAATTAGATGATCCACCATTGGATTATCATTTCACTGTGCAAGCACAGGGAATCATAGACATCAGCTCAAATCATGAAAGCTTCCGTGTCATGTATGTTCAAGACAGTAGTACTATTTCACTTAACCATAACTGATGTTTTATTCAACAGCCATCACCAAATGGATGCATTATCCAATATGCATATTTCTATGAATTATTGTCGATCTGAAATTCAAGGACAGAAAATCATAAGTTCAAATAGCAGTGCCAGAAATTTAAAGGTGCGAAATCTACATGAATCCCACACGAATAACAAAGTACCTTTTCTGACGGGTTAATATCAGTCTAGAGCAAGAATTATTTCTTTGTAAGGCAGCTTCCTAAATGGTTAACTATACAGTATATCACGAACTGTCATCAGTGGTTGTTAACAAATAAAGCAGAGTCTAAAAACATAAACTAGGAGTAAAGGTAGGCTTGATGGTAAACTCTCTGTAAACACCTTGGGCCAGAATGTACAGTAGATCATTAAGGCCATTCACCATGTACCAGGTAGGATCAATCAGCAAAAGGATGGTAATCTGCATGTCAGTGTTGATCTGCTGAATCTTTTCCCAAGAAAATTGGCATAAGGAGTTGAAGGTCCAAATATCTTCATCCTCCAACAAGGCCTTGAGCACAAATGCAACAACTTTGTACCGCATTCATCTGTTTTCGAAGCTCCAGCACCAATTAAAGGTCTAGAGGGACATGAAATCTCATTTCTAGAGAAAGTAAGAAATAAACCACCAAAGCTATTTGTCATACTCCTCCTCCTTGTCCATGGATATGAGAGTCCAACATTTCTTATTGGCCCCACAAAATCTAAATCTTTCCACGATGCTTTGGAGTTGCTTAAGACTTCTTTTAGAGCAAGAATGATGGAAGACTATAGACATGAGAGGAAGAAATGATAGAGTTAGCAATGATAATGATGGCCCTATGATTCTTAGATAGATGTTTGGAATTAAGAGTGTCAACTTTTTTATAAAATTTCTTAATTATATCTATCCTCAACTCATCGGCATTTATGAAGAATCGACTCAAACAATGTTTAGCAATCGACTCAAATTCAAGTGTTAACAAGGAAATTCAGAGTTAACGATTTAACTAGCAATATTGCCAACCAAATATTCTAGTTGTTACACGCATAAACCATTGAAAGTTGTTGTAGCTAATGCACTATTCACTTGGTATTGACCAATATTCAAATGAATATATGCATCTCCATCGGACACGTGTATTATATAGCCCAAATTACCTTATTCCCTTGCACAGATTAACCTGATCAATCAGATAAACATTGCAGCATATGAATCATTGAAGAAATTAGGCAAGAGCTTGTTCTTGATAATGTGTTCTACCTGATTGTGTTCTACCTTGCCAAAAACAACTGCTGGTGGTGTGTAACCTTCCTTCTTTCTGGCGGCCATAATCTGGTTGCTTTAGGCAATTCACTAATGTGGCATTTTCCTTTGGTAGTATACAAGCTATATCTTTCCAGCCACGCCGAAAAGGGTAAGCCCAGGACTGGGTTGTTGGCCTATAAGACGAAAATAGATGATTCTCCACTAACGTGGATTCTGTCTTTCGTTGTATGCCCACTATGTCTTCTAGACATGCTGAAAGGGTATGCTCAAGACTAGGATATTGGCCTATAAAGCGAAGGGATAAGGAACTCCAGATTTTGTTGTTAGTCCTAAGTCCCCACGCACAGGACTATACCTATTATACAAGCAGCGCACTGGCACTACCAACAAGGGCATGTCCACGTCTCCGCCAGTGGACAAGGACAGTGAGCGTCTCAAGAGGCCAGCCACTCAGGGCTCGCCCAGTAGTCCTCCGCCTGCCAAGTCATCCAAGAAGCACAGGCGGTGAGGCCAAGATTCCAAGCCATTAGAGCTCCACTATCTGCAGTTATGGCGCAGATTGTGGAGCATATTTTGTCAGCACCCATCTCGGAGCAGTTAGCTCCGCGCCATTATTGTTGTACTATATATACTAGGTGTTTTGGGCTAGTAGTTTAGACAAGTTAGCCCATTTTGTTGGTAGCTTCTTGTTACAACGCTCAGCCTCTGTTGCGAGCCTGTTTGTAGCACAGTTGTGCCATTTTGATCAATAGAGTGGATGACTGACTGACTCACTTCTGTTCGCAGTCTGTTTCTACATTGTCCTAGTTTGTTTGTTTTATCAAATCTCGCGTGACAATCTCTTTCGCAGGAGCTTCTGTTTGGCTCCATAGCCCTCACAGAGATCTGCCTCTCAGGAGTTCCCGAACCCAGACCACAAACACTGTCGCCGATTGCCGGGTCTTAGTTCTTTTTTGCAAGATGTCGGGTCGATCATTTACTGCGGATGAATTGTTGCAGCACGCGGTTGCGCGCTTGGATCGCCAGCAGCGCCGAGAAGCGGCTAGGGATCCTCTTCACTATGAGTATGATATTGAAGGAGCCCGCTATCGTTCGCGGGGCCAGTCAGCACCTCCAACTCCTCGGGGTGTTTCGCGCCCGAATTCGCCTCCTTCTTGTCATTGCTGTTCTCATCCACCGTCACCGGGTCAGCACTATCAGACCCCCTTGTTTGAGAACCTTCACGTTTCGATTCCTATGCAGCAGTCTCCGTTTCCTTCCCGTCCTGCTTTGCCACGGACGAGGATCAACTTTTCGTTTGCTGAACATGGCATTCCGTACCCAACTGGATCGCCATCTGCACCTCCCCTCAATGCTTACGCAATGGGAGTTGAAGATATCCTGTTTGATGAGGATGGAAATCCTGTTAGCAAGCCTCAGGGACCGAAGCCTCCACCTGTATCACTGGGTGCTCGTTTTACCTCTGTTGGCATCACTTTGCCTACTCTCTCCCAGGTCTTTAATGCTTATTCGGTGGGTCCATCAAATTATCAGTCTGTTACCCAGCAACTACCCACTCAAGGACAATAATTCAGTATGGCTCAGCCAAATCTTCTGTTCAATCAGTTACATTCTCTACCTGGAGGATCTTCTGGCCATGGTTTGCGGTTGAACTATCCTTTTTTTGGTAATGCCAAAGGGAAACCTTTGGATGTCAGTGTTGAAGCACATATGGAGGAGTCTGAGGCACTGGCCATTCTCAATGGTCATGATTTGCCTAAAGTCAAGTTTCATATTTTCTCCACTACACTAAAAGGTGCCCCTCATCAGTGGCTTATGGCCAATAAAAGTCATTGGAAGAAAGATTGGGATGCCATGAAGAAAGCTTTTATTGAGCACTATTCCTCACTTGATGATGACCAGCAGCTATTAAAGGAACTCAATGATCTTCGTCAGATCCTTCCTGAGACAACCAGAGATTTTGCTGACCGCATGCTGATCATAGTGGGCAAGCTGAAGGAATACCCCACTCAAAGTCAGATCCTTGTCCGGTTTCTTCAAAGACTGCCTCAGAACATTCGCGTTATGACTGAGTACTTACGGCCCACTTCACTGGAGCAGGCTATTGAGTTAGTGAATCATTCTGTTCACGTTGCGGAATGAAATGACTCCATGATGCCCGCTGTGTTTGTGCCACAAACTTCTGCGGAGCCGCGCCATCAACAATGATCTCAGATCTGGTGCCATGCTTGCAAATACCAAGGCCATCTGGCCAATGCGTGCAATAAAGGCACAGGACAATACTTTTGCAAGCGCTGCAATCTCACTACTCACAACACCGACCAGTGTACTCAACCCAACCCCACGCCTTATCGACAGAAGTTGGTATATAAAGTTCAGACCACTTAGCCTCAGCAGAATCAACAACACAGTCAGCAGAATCAGAAACCGATCAAGTGTTATTAATGTGATGAAATTGGTCACACGATAGCCACTTGTCCGCAGCTACCTCAAGTTCAAGTTCAACTTCCGGGCACTAATCAGTATGCTTCTGTCCGACTCACGGCCTATCAGATGTGGGTGGCTAATGGGAAACAAGGACCCCCTCCGCGTAGTACCCGACCCCCACGCTACAACAGAAATTAGAATCAGCAAGGTCGACAGCAGCCTGACCAGCAAGCACAACAAGAGATTATGGATGCTATCCAGCCCACTCAGTCTTCCAATTGGGTTGGTATAGTGGCCCGTCAAGCTCAGGGCTCATGCCCCTATGCTCTTTCGCCCCAGGACACTCAGCCTTCATTTGCCATGGACGTGGTTCCCCACACTAAGACCGTCCACTTTGCCCCCGATAAGGAGAAGTTGATGCCTCACGTGATGCCCAAGCTCCGTGAGAGTATTCTCCGCCTCATGGAACAAGCTGAAGGTCGTGCTCTGGCCAATGTTCATGCCACTACCCATGCTAAGCAGCGTGCTGAACTAGCAGGAGAACCTGGTCCGTCAACACCAGCTCCACGCTCTCCTCGCAAGGCCACGTACCCGAATATACCAGCTGAAGTTGAACTCTTGAACGAAGTTGCTGCCTCCCTTCCCAAGGAAGCCGCCCCAGTGGATCCTGTGAATCTCCTGCCTCAAGTGCCGTTAGAATTGCAAGAGGAACTTGCCAAGATTAAGATTCCCGTGAGTCTCACCACTATTCTGAAGCTTTGCCCGGCCCTTCGTGAGCAACTACCGCTCCACACTGTGCTTGTTAGAGCCGTCGCTACCTCCACTCCCACGGTACATGATATGGTGGGTAGTCAGCCGGTCAACCATGTGCAAATTGATGGTGGAAGTGCTATTAATCTTATCACGGATAAGTTAAGGCGCCAGCTTGGGATTAAACAGTTGTATAAGGCACCATATGATATCAAGTTGGTGAATGGCCACATCACACGACCTCAAGGCGTGACTCCAAAGATGAATATCAGTATTGGTGATCTCACCTTCAACCTGGAGTTTGGTGTATGGAAAGTTGGAGAAGACCCTCGAGATTATGAGATGTTAGTTGGCAGGCCGTTCTTACGCCAAGCCAAAAGCATTCACTATTGGGCCAATGACCAACTGGTCATCACAGATGGCCACTTGACGGCCACCATGGAGCTGGAAACCGGTCAACTGATTTTGGTTGACAATACTGAGCCCTCACTCTCTGATAGTGATGATGATGCTGTTCAAAACACTTTTCAAGTGCAAGCCCCTCCTGCAGCCTTGCCTGTGGGCTTGCCACTATCTTCTTATCAAGAGTATGTTCACCCTTGGAGTGATATGACTCTAGTTAATGATGAAGCAGTGGCGGCGCTGATAGACCCCTATCTGGCCCCCTGCCATTTAGCGAACACTGTGGAGCTACATGATGAAGATGACTTGGAGCCCCTCCTTCCCACGGCGATAAGTGCTCCGGTCACTCCTTCCAAGAACGTGGAGCCCCTCCTTTCCACGGAGATAAGTGCCCTCGTCCCTAAGCCCACAACTGTGGAGGCCACTGCTGATACGCCTCCCTCAAAGGACACTGAGGAAGTTCGACCCCCTTTGTTCTTTCACACGGCTAGTGCTGAGCCGCCAGTGGTCGTGTCTCCACCGGCTCACACTGCCACTGAAAATGATGTGGTTCCCCACATTCAGACCCCTGAAGTTGAAATTGTGGATCTTGGCACTAAACAACCTATTCGTATTGCTGCTGGACTTCCTAAGTTATATCGAAGCTGAGCTATAGCTCTCTTCCAGAAGTTCAAGCATATCTTTGCCTGGAGCTATAAGGACTTGCGTGGCATTAAGAAGAAGCTAGGGCAACTCACTATTCCCACTAAGCCCAATGCTCGCCCCATCTAGCAACGATAGTACCGGCTCAACCCAAATTATAATGACCGCGTAAAGGCAGAAATTGATAAGCTTTTAGAAGCCGGATTGATTTACGAGGTTAAGCATTCAGAATGGGTGAGCCCCATTGTTATTGCGTTAAAACATGGCAAGATACGCGTCTGTATGGATTATAGGAAACTCAATTTGGCTACGGAGCACGATCACTTTCCGCTCCCCTTCACTGATCAAGTTCTAGAAGCAGTTGCAGGCCATGAGACGTATTCCTCCATGGATGGTTTTTCCGGATACAATCAAATCTCTATCAAGCCTGAGGATCAGTTGAAGACTACTTTCACCACGCCGTGGGGCACTTTTTCCTACAAAGTCGTGCCCTTTGGGTTATCCAACTCACCCTCCACGTTTTAGCGCATTATGCTCTCTGTTTTCCAGGACTTCATGAAGAACGATCCCTTTTTGCAGATTTTTCAGGATGATTTCTCTGCTTACAGCGATATGGACTCTCATCTTTCTAAGTTGGAGTTGGTCTTCCAGAAGTGTGATGAATCTGGTATCAGTCTTAACCCAGAGAAATGCACGTTCTGTGTCACTTCTGGCGTGCTTCTTGGGCACGTAGTGAGCCGTCATGGTATCACCACTGATCCGGCCAAGATCCTTTTTGGGTTATTCGCCTGGTGTATGGTCAAGAGGCACTCATGCCCTTTGAGTATGTGTTACCATCCCTCAAGTTTCAGATGGCCACTATGCATGATCCTCCTGCAGCACTCAAGGAACGAGTTTTCCAACTGGAAAAATTGGATGGATTACGGCGTGATGCCTATCTCAGAGTTCTTACGGGCAAACAACTAACTAAACGTTGGCATGATGAGAAGTTGCTCAAGAAGAAATTCACCAAAGGAGACTTGGTTCTCTTGTATGATTCCAGATATAAGACTCATCCAGGCAAGTTGAAGTTTCGGTGGCTTGGACCCTATCAGATTGATAAAGTGGTGAAACCTTGTGTTTTCCAGTTAACTGAATTAGATGGAACTCCATTACCTTCACTTGTTAATGGATTTCGCTTAAAGACATTCAGAACCAAGGAAAATTTCAACAAAGATGATAGTTCTGATACAGACTCACAGGAAGACACAGCCAATTTTTCAAACACCTTAGGTTTTATATTTATCGCGCAAAAAAGAGCAAAGCTCGGTACATATAAAACTATTTACAAACAAAAACAAGAGAAACTCTCTACTGAGAGCTAGAGGCCTTGGCCCCCTTCATGTAATCAGCATTGGCGTTCTTCTCGAACACCCCTTCATGCTCCAGGTGGTGCGGTGCCATGGTCACCCGCACGATAATGTATCCACCCGCCTCTTTGTCATAGCGCAGGTGTTGGATAACATCAAACACAGTGTTACAGGGATCATTTGGATCATCCGCATAGCTGTTCAGCCAGCCGTCAATCTGCATCCCCCGGTTCTTCAGACGGAACAGGTCCAGAAAATCCATCTTGCATGTTAACCACTCGCAGCAGTACATTGGCATGGTAGAAGGCGCGTCATTGATCTTTGCCATTTTCGCTAAGGAGTAGAGAAGCAGAAATTCAGCAGCAGAAGGGCACATAGAAGCTTAGCAAGCTGGTGCTCAACTGAGCTGAAGTATTGCCTTTTATAGGCTCACCGACTGTCTAGCTGGCCCGTGTAACCGCCGTGCTTAATTATGAGAATATTCGAGGGCATCTGTCAAATCTCTTCATTAAGGAGAAAATCCTTCAAAATATCCGTACATGGCCGCAAATCTCTTGTGAATTTTCTCCCACTTTATCGAGCAGTCTGTCTTAATTGCGTCTGGGACTTGTCTTTTCGTACCAGTAATATTCATTATTACGGCTTGCCCTTCACGCTGTAACCGTTCGACCGTTGGTTGCTCCGATCCGAACCGTCCAATTCTTCCGTTCTTCACAATCAGTTAAGTCATGCAACCTTGAACCATCGCTCCTTGGATTTTTGCCACGAGGACACCTTGAACGGCTGAGATTTCTTCTCCCCTATGCCTATAAATCTTTCCCCTTCGAAAGGCGCCCCTTCTCCGTATTCGTCTTGTGCGCCTTCATCTTCTCCGTCTCCGGTTCCGGATTTCGTCTGCGTCTTTCGGCTATGGCTTCCTCATCTCGACCAGTTCTTCCTGTCTTTCCCATGTCGCCAGCAAGGTTCAAAACCCTCAAGTTCTCCAGCGCCGCTGTGATTGCCTTATCTGCCATGGATCATGCACTTGTAGAGCGCCTTGGACTTTCTGATTTTGTCCAACGGGCGTTACCCCGGCTAAATGTTCTACAGATTTGTGAGTTTCTTGCCACTTTCTCGCTTGTTGATGGTAAGTATTTCTCGATTGTTGAGCGCACAACTGTGACTCTCTCCATTGATGTGGTGCGCCAAGTTTTCCGGCTACCCAACCATCCGGAAGGACTTGTTTGTAAGGCCTTTGATTCTAATGACATTGTTCCACCTGCTATTAAGCCTTAGAGCAGCACTTTGAAGATCACTGAATTGCAAGATGAGCCCCATGAATCTTTCCTTAAATTTTTGTGGCACCAGTTTTTTGGACAGCCCATGTCGAACACCAGTATCAACAATCATTTCTGGAATCTAGCAATGGTTGCCATACATTCTGATACAAAGATCAACTGGGCTGAAGTCCTTTTCCACAAAGTGTTGGATGAAGTTGATAAGTTAAGGAAGTCTCCTCGTTTGAAGGGTTACATTTCATTTGCTTCCCATTTTCAGTCAATAATTGGGCATTATATCCCTCAGCAGAGGACCCCCACTCCGGAGCCCTCTGTCTCTCACTGAGTAATTAGTCCCATCAGAAATTTACATGAGCACATGGAGAAAGTACAGGTTAAGCAGCCTCCAGTATTGCCTATGCAGTCTCCTCCACGACCGGTTCTAGTGGCAACTGCTGCTCAAGCCGTGCCCAGTCCTCCACGTCCACAACAGCAGGAGCCTATTATTGTGGATTTGGATAATGTTTCAGTCCATCAGCGGTCCCGTGTTGAGGAAGGTCCTCACTCTTCCTCTTCTCGCCCATGCCAAGTTGATCAACCTCAGTTGCCTGCCAGAGCACTTCTTTACCGGTTTCAGTTGGATATGGACGAATTTTACTCTCTGTCCCTGAACGTACCCGTCAATTGGTCAACAAAGTTGCTGAGACTCAGATCGGAAGTTAAGGGAACTTCCTGAGCTTAGAAAACAGCTTGCTCTTGCTGAAGAATTTGGTAACAAACAGCATTCCCTGGTACGCACTCTCAGGACCGAACTTGGTACTGCCAATTCGGCCAAGGAATTTGCTGTCTCTTAGTTGGCCACTGCTGAAAGTGCCAAGGTCAATTTGACACAACAATTACAAGAGCAAGGACGGCTGCTACAATCCACTCAGAGTAGTTGGAATTTGGAACAGACAGCCCACAATGTCCTTAAGTTGCAACATGGTCAGCTCTTGTTGCAGAAGAGTCAACTTGAAAAGCAGTTAAGTGATGCTCAAGTCCACGCTGCCTCACTACAAACCCAGTTGGAGACACTACGCAGTTCAAAGCTGGCAGTGGACACGGAACTTGAGAACTTGAAGTCTCAAACGCCTGGGGAAACGCCAACTGGCACTACCCAAGGCTTAGAAAAACGTCTTCGTTCCCGCATCACGGCACTAAATAGTGCCCTTGCACATAAAGATAGTGACCTCTTGGATGTCACTCACCAGTTGACTGATGCCCGTGAATCAGGAGAACAAGCTCAAAGATTAGTGGGCGTGTATCACGACGTAGCTGTCAAGGTACACACTGACTTTCCACTTCCTGATTCATACCCGGGTTATGTGAAAGCCTGTAAGCATACATTCTTGCTACGATGGCTTAGTGAAGGTGGTGCAACCAATGGCCCCTTGTCTAATGAAGATATCTTGCGCATTTGGCCCACCTTAACACTACAAGAAAGAGGCACGTTCTGTGCCCTGGTTCTTTATACGCATCTTACTTTGCAAGATGTGGAGTTTTTTGTCTTCCGTGTTCTGGCACCAATGGCCTACGTTCTGCATGATTTTTATCTTGGCCACCAGAACCAGAAATTTACGGCTACCAGTCCTTATGATCTTGGACAGGTAGTGGATCCAGTGTTACCTCTGCAGCTTCAGAATGTTTATCTCCAAAATCATGCACAAGTTACAATCATGCAGCAACAGTACATGCCTATAGGAATGATCTAGAGCACAAGTCTATCTGTGGGTTATGCCATTCAAGCCAGGGAAGATCCCAAACCATCGGCGCATGTGGGCTAGTAATGAGATTGAGTGTAATGCTATAAGAAGCTCCTTCCAACAGAACCCAAAGCGGTGATGTATATTCTATGACTGCACCCAAGGAGATCTCACGTTTAATTCGCACTATTGAGTTGTGCCAAAACATCAAACTTTCCAACTTTTGACTCTAGCGAAATAGAATTAAAAATTCTTTATGACCCTAATAGAAGGAATAGACCCTTCGTCTGATGTGTGGAAAATTCCAGAGCTGCAAAGATAAAGAAAAAGCTTGAGAATAGTGAGTTCTTACAGAAGATTCTGCTCCTTCTGGTTCTTATTGGGAAGGAAGGAAGGAAGGAAGTATATTTTAACGTCCACGGAGGCCAAAGGCCTATGAGACGGTACATGCCAAAGTGA
>JAANSK020290090.1:0-10512 GCA_011763485.2 Isoetes engelmannii
TAATATTAAAACCTGACCCTTTTACTATCACATTCTTGATATATTAAGCAAAAGTCCATGACAAGATCAAAATATTTTAATTTATAATTTGACTGTTGGTACACAAATATAGCATTACAATTGTAGGAGGTTACAAATGGCTTCGAATTTTGAGAAAGATATGTGCTTATGGACTTGCACGTATCTAACAGTCATTATATGCATCAGGCCTCAAAAATTAATAACAAAAGCATATTACTTAAACAATTATATAGATTCTGTTATATCCGATCATTTAATAGCTTAAACACTACCATTCTAGAGCTTGAATCCCATTGTTATGAGTCAAAGGATTCCTCTGACATTGTTCTTGCTGCAATTATGGGGTTGACTAAAATTATAGTTAATTTACATTGGAGATATGCGAGTATTGGAGTTGTAGACAAAGAGAGCTGTGACGTTCCATAATAATATACGGTATAAATATGTATATTATGTATGCCACGTCACTGGTACATGCCGTAGATACGTCATGTACCCTGCATACCTGTAGACGGTATAGAACACCCATGGGGCAACGTGCCCATTGAACCATTATATTGCGCATTGATATGCCAATATAACCACTAACATGAAAATATAGTATATTGGCATTAGCATTCAATGCCAATATACCATATTAGGACCATTGACATTAACAAATGCCAAGTGGCATCATCCTAGGGCTTTAGATCCTTAAACCCTAGCTAAAACCCTAGTGGCCATTTATAAACCCTTAAACCCTAAAATTTCCCTTTTGGAAAATTTGCCAAAGGGAAGGATGACGCCTTGGGATTTGCGCCAGCAGCTAGGAGCTCTTGGGAGACGTGTAGTAGCCATCCCAAGCCTTTGGAGCATGCCCAAACCTTGTTGCAGCAGCCCATTGCATTGGGAAGCGCGCCCACCTAGTGATATGTGTGTGTTGCAGCAGCCAATACCCATCTCGAATGACCCATCTCAGGTTTCCCTTGCAGCCAAGCTTTGGGAGGCGTGCAACAACCAACAACTGCTTGGATCAGCCCATTCGAGCAGTAGGAAGCGCGCTATGGAGGGATATAGAGGACCCATGCCCGGTAGCCAAGGATCCGGTAGGTCCAATTTGCATTCTAGGAACTCCTCGTAGCATTCATTAGTCATTCTTGGCCATTAGCATAGAACTAACTAATGAATGCTGATTATGCATGTGTATGGCATGTATGTACATGTATCTATTTCTGTTATGATATTTCACTTATGTTCTATTGCTTGATTATGGTTTTCTATGATGTTTTGCTCCCTCTTGTGTATTGGAAAGGGGGTAGAGACCCTATCCTTAGTTTGTAGTATGATCATAGAGTTAGTCCCAATCAATTCCCATTAATTGCGGCCTGTGCATAGTAGCCCGCCTGTGTTGAGTTCCTAGGGGTCAGACCGGATCATAAGGGTGGATGTGTCCCATAGCAGTTAGCTTCCCTTGTGTGTAAGACGTACTGGGGCAGCACTGCAGACTAGATCTAATACTCAGGGACCGCGTGCACCCTGAGTATGGGTTCGATACCCGTTGGGGATAAGAAGCCATGCATTGCAGTTGGATGTAGTTCCAAGCCTGGCGATGGTGCCACCAAGCATTGTAGCCGGATGTAGTTCCGAGACCTGGCGGTGGTGGTAGTTCCCTTCTATTGGGTTAAGTCGACTACGGACAGTTGCAGTCCTTTAATCTGCCTACTATGGCATACATCACCTGGTGGGGAAGAGATCCCCTTACCTGTCTCATCGGGACTGGGGAGATGCAACCCAGTAGTAGCCCCTCTGGCTATGTTCCTGGTAGACTACGGTCCAACCCCGAAGATCATCAACCTATCTGCAAAGTATGCACAGGAGGGGCGGATGGAGTGGACAACCCAACGACCATGTTCTATTGCCAGCCAACTCCGTTGTCAGTATTCCGACTGCATTGATCTCTGGAGACCCAAGCCTCAGTCATACCATGAGTCCGAGCCTTTGGTAGCATTTCCATTCTGTTATGATGTATGTTGATGCAGGGATTATGGTGGATGCCACCCTTCGAGGTGGTACTATATGTATTTGGTTTATTGTTCTCATGTTTGTTTCGCTTCCCCGTTGATAGGTGGATCCCGAGGGAGACGGGGTCAATGGCACGTCCGGTCCTCCCACACAGACCCTTGCTCACCATCAAGGACCCTGTGTCAGATGGACGGCCCCTTGTTGGCATGCTTGGCCAGCAGGGGGGAATGATCCAGTTCATATACAGTGGGGGCATCGTATACGAGTTGGGTACGTCATAGTGGTATCTGAGCAAATGATCTTGGCAGACCAAGATCTAGCACTGGCCACCTTCCCATAGGACTAAGTAGTAGAATTTCCTAAGTTTTAGGGACAAAATTTTCCTGAAAAGGAGCCTCGTACATGGAAAAAAAAATTAGAAAGTTTTTCTACTGAAAATTTTTTCTCAAAATTTTTGGAGCCAGTGGGACGACTCCCAACATGCTCCAATTAGGGTTTTGACATTCTAAAAAATGCCTTTGGCGTATAGTAAGAGTCGTCATGTTATTATTGTGGGATTTTGCGCTAAAATGAACCTGTTTTAGTAAATAAGTGGTGAATTCTAGCTTAAAACTTTCTGAGAAGCTGTTTTTTATGTCTAGAATTAGCAAACTGTAAAAGATAAGCAAATTAAGGGGCACGACTCTCACCATATGCGGATGGCCATTTTGAGATCCTCAAAAGTGTCTTTGGCGCACCCTGAGAGTCCTCGACCACTTTTTGCCAAATTTTTCATTTTTGTAAAGGATACTAACATAAATATTAATAAAAATGCTTGATGTAAAATTTTCACCAAAATTTTTAAATTTCCTATAAATAGGGGCCCATGACTCTCATTATGCGCATTTCCAGTTCTTGAAACTAAGAGCAAATTGTCAGGCGATTTTCAGGCGCGAGTGTTCAGATTGCCATTCCGTTTGCATTTTCCACTCCTACTCTCTGCATAGAGTTCATGGAGCCTAGCGATAGCGGCAGCGCCCAAGGGCTTCGCCGAAAGCGCCATCGCCGAGAATCCCGGAGTAAAAATCAGGACGATTGCAATGTAGCAGATGTCCCAGATCAGGCCCCAGCGGTCGATGTTGCAAATTCTCAGCCACCAGTAGTTGACCCGCATCCGCAGCAACCATTTAACAAGAAGGACAAGACAATCAGCTACAAGAAGTCACAAAGGCATCCCAGGTGGAACACCAACCCAGATTCTCCCCTGACCAACCGCATCTCTTCGTCAGGGGAGGGCGATGACCTTACAGTGGAGCTCGACTGTATCTTAGCCGGCGAGGGTACTTCAAGAGGCCCACCAGACCAGCAGCAGCAGCAGGATCAGCAGCAGTAGGAGCACCATGAGCAGCACGATGAGGAGGAGCAGCAGGAGCAGCCGCCTCCTTATCCTGAACTCAGAGTCCCAGAAACTTCGAGGAAGGGTAAGAAGCACTCTGACAGCTATTCCTTGCACCCCGACCGCAGGTACAAGGAATGAAGGCAATACATGAAGCCTACAGCCAGTACTACAGTACTCACGGGGTGCGGTTTGTAGCGGGAGGTTGTCTATGATTGTATGAGATTTTTCTTAGTTTAAATTTGCATTTTCCTAAGGTGGAAATCAGACGACTCCCACCGTGCGCGAATCGACTGTTGGAGACTTTCAAAAGTGCCTTTAGCGCACCTTGAGGGTCATCCCAGTCAGCTTGTCAATTCTACTCCAAACTTGTCCAATTTAGCAACCTGATAGTACTAGTGAGCTTCCTGCAATGTGTAGAGCCCACTTTTGCTATCAAAGACCTAGATTAAGTCAATTCAACCTAAAATGACCCGACAACTCCCACCGTGCGCGGATGGCCATTTTTAGATCCTCAAAAGTGTCTTTGGCGCACCCTGAGAGTCGTCCATATTTTCCTTTGCAAATTCATCTCCAAACGCAAATGTCCCAGTTAGAGAATATCCTAGACAACCCAATACAAACCTATTTTACTCAAAATCTTGCCAAAATTAGCACTTCCAAAAATGCCCCCAAAATTTTCCTATAATAAATAGAGCCTCATTTGTGCATGTCACCACCCAAAGACTCTGCTCTCCCCAGTTAGGCGATTTGCAAGCTTCCCCCAGGCGCTAGTGCTCATCCAAGGCACAGTTTCCTTTACTCTTGGTATGGCTCCTCAATCCTTTGTCAACTGGTACAGCGCCACTGGCCATGTCAGGCATGTTCCCATAGATCAGGCTTTCCAAGTCTTTCAGCAAACTTTTGACTTAAAAGCCACTGTGTCTGCCACTCCTTACTACAATCATATCATGGCTGAATTTAATGCTATGGTGCAACCCCATGCCAAAGTTGTGCACCCCTATGATGGTCTTTGGGTAGCAAAGACCAAGCTTGCTCAAGCCTTGCCAGAAGTTCCTAATGTCATGAAGGCATTACAGAACAAAGCCATCCGTATGTCCGACTATATGACCATGAGCAGTAAGGTGTTAGATACTTCACCCTAACTGCTGCTATAGCAACCTTTCTCAGCTATAGGTCTGAAAATGCCATAGGCCAAACCCCTGTCCCAGCCATTGAACTTGCTCCCCTAGATGAAGCACGGGACAAAATGCTCCTTCTCCAATACGAGCAGAACGTCTCCGAGGAGCAGAGGCGAGCAGACCAGAATGCAGATGATGTGGAGGACGTGGTAGACATCCCGTCAAAATGAAGAGGAGGAAGCGAGGCAAATGCAACAAGAGATCCAGCAACAACATAACCTGTATGGGCAGTAAGACACTGGATTGGGCATCACAAGCTTAACTCCAGTGTTGATCCATCACGAAGAATATATGTTCCTCAATGACATCAAACACTTGCCACAGTCTCAAATGCATGAGTAACGACAAGATGAATTGTTGGCCATTCTCAGCAAGAACAGAGATGTTGATGACTTCATCGACTATGAGGCCCAAGATTACCCAGAGGAAGTGGAAGAAATAGAGACATACAGGGGTACAAGAATGTCCGACAGAGATGCTTACCTCAGGATCAGGGAAGAGATGTAGCAGCATGTAGAGCCCTCCGACGAAGAATTCTACGCCATCCAGGATTGACAAGACTACTTCGGTCCTTCCACCTGGCAGCTTGGCACCGAGACAACAAAGACGAGAGCATGGAGGCATACAACTGGATAGTTACAGGTCAATCGAATGGGACTTTGAGGACTTATGGGCAGTACCAGTGGATGACTTCACCTCCAAACATCGCGAAGATGTATCTAGGCCACTAGAAAGAGAAAAAGCAGTTGCACTCAAGTATTATTTACCCTCGCTACCCAACATGGTTGTAGTCTTCGATAGGACTTTCAGCCCAAGGGGAGAGGAGGCGGTATACTTGTTGATTGCACTCTCGGGGTACGGCAAGCACACAAGGCTAGCGGATAACAGTGATCATGTAATACTACTCAGGAGAGCGATAGCACTCCAGAGCTTTGATTTCAACATACCTAACATGCGCACAGAACCTAGCAGTCACGACAGCATTGTCTATTCGTCGGCCAGAAGAAGTGACAGCAGCATTGCAGGGAGGAACAACCCAGAGAACACTCCAGCAGTTGGGAGGAAAGATTACACCAGACGAAATCCAGAAATATATTCAAGATCATCTTGATTATCATTTTCATTAAGATGTTAATCTGAATTGCCATCATGTGTTTTAAGTTTTGTATCCGGATATACAAATATATAATATGAAAAACAATTTTGAAATATTGTATATGTATTTCCTTTATGCAAGGTGATTCCAATGCATGATATAGCAAAGATTTAAATGACTAACCAAGTTAGTCAAATAATATGTCTGTGTGTAACAAGAGATCCAAGGCATGGCAACCCATGTGCCCAACCCATCGAAGAGGGCACGCTGCAAATCAGTTTCAACCCGGACCATTATTCCAGGATGCCCCAACACCTGAGCAAGAAATATCTGTGATGAGATCAGAACAGCAGCAGATCAAAGCCCTCCTGGGTATTAGCATTGCTCAGCCTCAGAAACAGAATGCGCGGGCACCTCAGATGCCCCATCAACAGAACCGTGAGCATAGGGCAGAGGCAGGAAGAGAGGCAGAAGACATTCTTCATCTTCCGAGAGCAACTCAAGCTCTTCTGGCACTGAGTCAGAGATAGAGCAAAATAGCAATGAGTCGGACGAGAATGCAAGGGCACAGAATGACAGGGCCGGAAACAATAGGCCAAGGAATAATAGAAATGATCCCGACTATCAAAAAAAGATGGACTCTGCAATGGGGAACATCTGGAAAGCACGCAAGCTGGAACAGTTTTCAGGTGACAGCAGGTCAGGGTTAGAAGCAGAAGCATGGTTAGAGCAAATGGAGTATTATGCAAAAGCATATAGCTTGAATGAAAAAGAAAAAGGGAAAGTGGCCACCATAAATCTCAAGGGAGCTGCTCGCATTTGGTGGAGCAGCCATGCAAAGAGCAACGGGATAAGCAAGCATTCCGTTAAGTTCCGCAAGTTTAAGAAGGCTTTCAAAAGGCAGTATGTTCCAAAAGAGCATAAGACGAACATGATGCAAGCTTTCCACAGGTTGCAACAGGGAAATAAGTCATCAGTACAGAAGTACACGAAGGAATTTATGAGTCTACATCTCTATGTTCCTAAGCTCAGCGAGAGGGATGCAGTAGATGGATACATCGAAGGGCTGAACGAAGAGATCCGACGCTTGGTAAGGGCAATTAGTCCAAGGGCAGTATCAGAAGCAGAGGCCAAAGCAGTAAGCCTGCAGGGCACGGGACCACAGGAGACCTATCAGAGGCACAATTACTATGAGAAGGGTAGGTCTTCTGGAGGGTACAGTCCAAGGCTAGGTAGTCCGGCACCTGTAAGAACACCATATACTCCTCCCTATCCTAGGCAGGAAAGAAAGCAGGTGACCTTTAGGGATAGGCCTCGGCAGCAACCTCAACGGCAAGAAGGTCAGCAGGAAGGGAACTACTCTAATGCAGTAAAGAACTTTATGACAGCAATGCCGAGGGAGATGTATTAGTAAGAATCTATGCTTCAGGTGTTTCCAGTCGGGCCATAAGACGCATAACTGCCCTCACGTCATGAATGTTGCACTCATCGAGCTTGGAGGATGGGAAACCCCTCCTAGAGATGATGATGAAGAGCCGCAAGACTATATACAAGGTGAGTGTCATGTCTTAGCTGCTATAGATACTGGTAAAGCAGAGAGCCAATATAATGTTATTTCTACAGTTGGGAAAATTAGAGCTAAGTCATTTGTAGTCCTAATTGATACGGGAGCATCCCATAATTTTGCATCGCCTCATTTGGTTGAGTTGTTGAAACTCCAGACCCTTCGGTCTAATCCCAGGCCAGTTGTGTTAGCCAATGGTGCAGTTAGATATACAGAAGGGAAGAGAGTCAATCTCAACATCGAATTGCTAGGAGTTGATGTAGATATGGGGGCCGAGATCATGGATATGGGGAAGTATGATTTAATAGTCGGAATGGAGTACCTCATCCCGGCAAAGGCTCTAATTGATTGTGCGGCAAGGAAAGTCACTCTCACGGCACCTAACGGGAAGCTAATCGAGATAGCAGGTAATGAGGTCATCCCCATAATGCAATGCATGTCTATTAAGAAATTGCCTAAAAGCATCAAGAAGGAACAGGTAGCTTATGTGTTTAAGCTCAAAGCAATGGACGAGCCCGTCGGGGAAGAGAAAAAGGATATATCCTTGACCGACTTGCCTGAGTCCGTAGTTGAGTTGATCAGGGAGTTCCACGATGTCTTCCTAAACAAGATTAAGAAGCTTCCGCCCTACAGGGGAGTAGAGTGCGAGGTAGCACTTGAGCCAGGGACAAAGTCTACCAGCAAGGCACCCTATCGGATGACCGGTGAAGAGTTGTCAGAGCTCAAGAAGCAGTTGAAGGAGCTGTTGGATCTAGGGTTCATAAGGCCTAGTGTGTCTCCATTTGGAGCACCTATATTATTTCTCAAGAAGAAAGATGGTAGTATGAGAATGTGCATTGATTATCGGCAGCTAAATAAACATACTATCAAAAACAAGTACGCCTTACCTAGAGCGCACGACCTAATGGATTAGCTTCAGGGTGCTAAGATCTTCTCCAAAATCGATCTAAGATCAGGTTATCACCAGATTAGGATCAAGGAAGAAGATGTTCACAACAAGGCATTGAGCTGAGCATCTAGAGGAAGCTCACAAGGATGGGAATCAACCTGCTATTGCCTGAAATGCTCACAAGAAGATTCAACATGCACTTGCTGTTGCTTAGAGTTTTTATCAAACTCTGTATTTCCATCCTTCTGTTGCCCTGCAAGAAAAAGCATTTGCTTTGAAATGGGAGGAGATTTGGGTCCCGAACACTCTCCTCTCTCCCTTACAGGCGATGGGAAAATCGAGCTCGAACAATTTGCATCAGAAATGGGCTCCCTAAAAGTAATTCCTTTGTCTAAAACCTTCACCTCTCCCTTAGGATCATAAATTCTTCTAATCCAGGCCTCTTCTACTTTTTTTTTGAGCAGAAATGATCTGATCATTTTTTTCATTCTCTTCCCGAATTCTTTGTTTTCAAGCCTTCCTTCTGACACTACCTTTTTTATTTTTCTTTTTTATATATGGTGTGCCTTTCTTCCCTGGGGTAATCCAGGGATTTGGATCCTCAATTTTCCTAGGTTCTACAAAACCCTTACAAACTCCACCCCCGATGGGATGCCCTTCCACTGCAAGGAAGTGCTTTTCTACAACCCAAAGTAGTCAGAGTAATCAATTCTGGTTGGGATCGGCTTCAGAAGGTCAATCTGGACCCAAACTCTAGGGGTTGATCCGGCATTGCTTCCATGCCAATGAAATCTCCAAGACCTTGAAATAACTATTTTAAGATTTCCTCACTCTAGTAAATTGGGCTAAGCCCTTGAACAGAGGTCCAGGCCGGGTGAAATAGCTGCTTAGTATCATTTGGGTCAAAGGCATGATACCATTTTTGAAAGAAAATTTGTGTATTGGCTCGAGTAATGGGACTCTGTTTAAGAAGGAGCTTCACAGAAACCTCATTGCCACATTCCACAATGAAAAATGGGAAATCAAGCCAATAAACTTTGCAAATAGAAACATTTTCAACCATTTTTTCGAGCTGATCATTGGGAGTTTAACTCCCTCATGCCTTACACAGTCAATTACTACTCGATTAACCATATGTTTTAACCAAGCCTTAACAAAGGAATTCTTTAAAATTTTATCGTGAAACACATGCTTGGTCCTTTTGTCCACTTCCCCTCCATTCTCTTCCTGCAGATTGTTCATATGCTCCAAAATTGGCCTCACTATGTGTTGCTGCCTCTGCACGATCCCAACTCCAGCTTGCTGACGAGTAACCGCCATCTCTACAGGAGCTTTGTTTGTCTGTTTTTGCGCTTCGACCTCAACTTCGACAGGTTCATAAAAAATTCCTCAAAAGCTACAATATTCTTTTCAGATTCTGGGCCAAACTTGTCATTATTATTGACTGCCCCTTTCTGGATTCCCTGTACTAGCCCCATCAACCTAGATTTATCCTAATTTGACATATTGGCCAATTTCTTAGCTATTGCCTCTAAATCATTGGGCTCATCCCTTGATGCTTCTATGCCTTTCAAGTCCCCTACCTGGCCCACCTCTAACATTATCGATTTCCCTTTTGCATTGGATTCCATAACTAAATCTGCTAACTTCCACCCTTTTTTTGATTTTTTTATTATATTTCTATGAAAAAAACTACCAACTTCCAAAAATCCGAGCATACTGGCCTAACAATATACCTTCACTATGATCTTAGCTTCTGACCAATCACAATACACATGAAAGATACCATTTGATGAGGCATTTCTGTCTCCTACAAACTCGCCCAACCATGACTCCTCTAACTCGAGAAAGATCTTTGGAACAGCAGAGAAGATTGGAGTAAAGAGATGGTCAGGGAAGAAACTCTGCATGACCAAGGATTCCCACAAAGAGGCAGGGTTTCCTTTGGTCCATCCACAGGAGTATCGATCTTATGATCAATTATGGCTACCAGTGCCTCACGCATGATACTTGGCACAATCCCCTGTCCAAGGTAGAAGTGTCTTAGCGTATGTTGGCAGATATGCAAGAGCTAGTTGATGAAGTCCGAGGATATCTCCTAGCAGCAAGGAGCCATTAGAAGGAGCTAGCCGACAAGCATAGGTTCATAAGGGAATTCCAGATCAATAGCAATGTTTGGCTTAAAATTAAAGTCAAACAAGCGAGCTTCACATCGGCACTTGCAAGAAGCTTGCTCCACGATGGGCTGGACCTTTTAAAATATCGAAAGAATAAGAGACCAAGCCTACAAACTTGACTTGCCAGAGGCTTTATTGGAAAAGTCTCTTAAGAAGACTCGTCGTACTCAACTTACCCAATTTTTGGTTAAGTGGACTCACATGCCAG
>JAANSK020290101.1:0-10512 GCA_011763485.2 Isoetes engelmannii
TTGATATCAGTAATCACACCGCCAAGTTTGAAAGCCCGATGACCGAGTCTAGAGAGCAGCTCTTGCATACTCCGTCTATCTACACCTCCTTTGAACACTGCCACAAAATCGTAAAGCGGCATTCTTCCTCCTTACCCTGCCCTCAATTGGGGTTTTAGGTCAGACCTAGAACACAGTTGTGTTGTGGGACAAAACCCATATAATTTTCATTTTCATTTTCATTGTGATATTCTCAAGTTTAAGCCACCCTTGTAAGCTCATAACCCCGCCCATCTTATCCCCAACATGGTTATCTGGAACCGGAACCGGAACCGCACCCCAGAAACCGGAACTGGAACCGGAACACTTCGGAATAGAAACACTCAATTTTGAAAAAAATAAGTTTTGAAAATGGATTTGGCCTTCCCATGGCCTACTTAACCTATTGAACTAGTTTTCAAGTCTTAATTGTCAAAGGGGCGTGTACAATAATGGCTCTACCGTGTTAGTAATATATACAACAAAAACATAAAATCATTATATTTCATGACAAATGTTTTTTCAAAACCAAATCAGCATTATTAAAGCACAAATTTACTATTACAGCAAATGTTTATATGACATAACAGCCTCACAACATATCGTAAAGTAGCATTTTATGATAAAAACATCAATAAAAAGTATTTTCAAGTTTACAAAACAATAATTTGGTAACAAAAGTGCAATGCTCTTAAGTCTTAACTAGTAGAGTGCCAACTAACTAATCACTTTCAGCAGTAGTAAAAAGCACATCCTCATTATCACCATTACCTTCTTCAACATCAATTTCTTCTTCGTCGCCCTCACACGGTTCAACATCATTGTCATTGTCGTCACCATAAGCTTGGTCTTTATCATCTTCACATGCTGCAGGTATTGTTTCCTCTTTATGCACGCCAATAAATTTCTCATTTGAAAAAGCCAACTTAGAACCGAATTTTATCAAGTGCATGCTTGCACCAACAAAAGTAAGATCGTAAGTTTCACGCTTAAACTTGTCTCTCTTGAGGATGGGGGGTCTGTCTGCCACTTCTTCCATCTAACCAAAAGCAATAAACAAAAGAAATACAAGACAATCAATCAAACAAATGCTTTTTCTTTTGTTCTATGAATAAAACAAATAGATTCAGAAGGAAGACATTATCTTAAGAAGTTGTAGACAGATTGAAAGGACAAGGATGCTAGTCTGGCTAGTCTCCAAACAGGAAATATGAGTCGAGATGAACCGAGCTGGAGCCTGGAGGGCTGATCTGCTGCTGCTATGCACTAGTTTGAGTGCAAAAACCAGAGAGGCAGCCGTCGTTGTTTTCTCTGTAACAGAGAAAAGGGCCTCTGTCCTTTCACAAATCAGACCCTAATCCCTATCGAAATTTGAAAATTGTATTAAAAAAGGGAGACGTACAAAAAATATGAAAAAAAAAGTAAAAAACAATGTTCCCAACGCACCGGAACATTGTCGGAACGCCATTCCGGGTAACATACACATTCGGAACGGGAACAACAGTTCTCGGAACGTGTTCGGAACTGGAACAGTGTTCGAAACGCCGTTCCGGGTAACCATGATCCCCAATAGCCTCTGTATACTCATCCATGTATTGTTTTGCTAAGGATGCATTGCCATTAGACCATTGGAGCAAAATGGAGTATCTTACTTTGCCTCATGGGCATCACAACACATGCAAATGTTGTTTCTTTCTTTTTTGAAGAATTGAAGAATATATTAAGAGAGTAGAACGAACTCATGAAACAAATTAGCAACCTGGTAGGCCAACCACAACTTATATCTCAAGAGTGGGATTAAGCATAAAGGACGAAGCCTTGCACATTGGAAGACTTTTGATCTTCGCCTCTTCCACATAAGCCATATGAGCCAAGCCTCACATAAACGAAAAGCCTACTTCTTGCCAACTGACCAGGTGTGAGGGAAGACTCCCAGAAGAATCTTCTGGCTACACATTCTAGTCCCAAGCAAAGACTTGACCCATGTCCACGCTACTCGAACCTCTGTGCATAATACAAAGCAGTGCTCAACAGTTTCCCATCCCAAACCGCATAGGGGCACGCCTTTGACACCTGAGGCTTGAACCTGTGGACTCGAACATTTATTCGGAGGCATCGATATAGAATTTGCCGAAGGAGAGTGTGGATTTTAGCAGGTGGCAATGTATTCCATGTCCACTTCCACATTGACCTCCACTTACTTCCTGATATCTTGAGCTACCACTTATGTGAAGGTGGCAATGTGTCCTGAATAACTAGAAGTCTATAAGCGGACGCATAATACAAAGCAGTGCTCAATAGTTTCACGTCTCAAACTGCATAGAGGCACGCCTTTGACACCTGAGGCTTGAACCTGTGGACTCGAACATTCGGAGGCATCGATGTAGAATTTGCCAAAGGAGAGTGCATATTTTAGCAGGAGGCAATGTATTCCATGCCCACTTCCACATTGACCTCCACTTACTTCTTGATAGCTTGAGCGACCACTTATCTGAAGGTGGCAAAGTGTCATGAAGAGGTAGAAGTCTATAAGCAGACGCCACATAATTGGATGCATCAATGCCACTGTGGTAGTTCCAAACACAAGTCACCTGCGAAGATAACCGTGGTGAAATAATACTAGCGACTCTTGCCCAAGTATTCACATCCCAATGGTGGAATCCAAATCTCATCAAAGCATGAATTGTCCATCCAAATACCAATCACAAACGAATGTGACACCTGCTGCAATCCATCGACGTTGAGTACGTAGATGAAGGCAAGAAGCCAAAGGAGATGGGCCTGAGGAGGGATTCAAGCTTACCCAAAAAAAAGGAGATGTACCTACCATACACAAATCTAAATCCAGCAAAAAAAGCATCTTGGCCACCTTCTAAGCCCTCAAAAGACCCCTCAAAAAGGGTGAAGCATGTGGAAAAGGGCGTATATCCAAAAACAAGGCCCAAGGCAATTGAACCTGAACTACTGGCTTGCCAAAAGACAGTGAAATGCCAAAAGGACCAAACCAACAATGCCAGTCCATGAGATTGCTGCTCCTGCAACAACTACCACATAAACTTGGATAGCAGAACCTTAGTATGCAAAGAAACATCAAGCATACCCAAGCCTCTTGCATCCTTCCGCCAAACAATCAGCCTCCTCAGGGAAGCCGACAAAGCGTAAATTCAACATAGGCGGGTGTGTCTCGCCTTCTAATGGAGGAAGCGTGGTGGAGCTGCCCATGCATGCGCATGCAGCAAGTCCTTAGTCTGGGCAGCAGTGGAGGTGTTATGTTGCAAATCATTGGTCTGTGTGGCAATGGAAGCTAACGGTGCCTCCTCAGGTAATTCAGGCGCTGACATTTGCACGGAAGCATCAACACTCTTTACCCGTTGGCATTCTGGATCTGGCACAAAGTCCCTTAGCAACTGTAATGACTGTGTACATCGCTCAACAGAGATAGTCAGAGACTTGGAAGCCTTCCTGCTAGCAGAATGAATAGCATGCAGATGGTCCGGAGCTTAGGCAGGAAACACTGGGCTTGCATGTCCAAAAGAGAGCTATCAAGACTAATTTGAAGAGGTTGATGCGCCCAGAAAAGAGAGGCGGGCAAATCTATGGGAGCAGCTGGCACATGTCTATGCAGCTAGGTACGTGAAAAGGAGTCTGGAGGATGCGGGGGCAGCTGTAGCAACAAAGCCTGCCTTGCAGATGGCTTGTCCATAGCCATCCACACACCAAATCTCTCACTAATAGGGGGTCTAGGAGCTATTGGTTGAAGTAAAATTAGGGGCATCCAAGAGCGCTGCAGTAACCAAGCAAAGGAAGCAGACTAGTCAAACTGACACAGAGGCCGTTGTTGAAACTACTGGGCTAGGCACGGAGGTATCTGGGTTGAGTATTATGCCTGAGAACTAGGGGAGAGCACAACACAATGCATATGGGTGGGCCTACCGGCTGCGGGTGCTGAAAATCTTGATTGATAAGGTGATGCAGAGCCATTGGAGGGGCTAGCAGCTGGTGTGATGGCTGATGCTAAGATTCAATCACCAATCCGCAGCCCAGAAGCAGTCCCAATCCAAGGAACTTAGCACCAAGCCGTTGGGCCGCTTGAGCGGCCTGATTAAGGCGACCTGGAACTGATCCGATGAAGAACCCTTGCTACCTGGGCCTGGACCATATGCTCCATATCCGAGAAATTCAGTAAGAGCAGTTCAAGGCCGGGATTGACAGAATTATTCGTTGAGTCTGGAGGTGCTGAGGCTGCCGTTGTCTGGATGCTAACATGATTTGCCAATCCAACTTCCAATCTAACCTCCACTGCGATGCATTGACATGATGCTCCCACTGGTGCTGATGCTAAAAGTGCTAAGGCGCTGATGCTAAGGCACTGATGCAACAAACTCTGACCCTAAATCACCATCCAATCTCTAAACTTAAGAAGAAAAGAACATTTTTTACGTCCATTAAAAGACTAACTGGGCTAGAAAAGAAAGAAGAAAGAAGAAAGAAGAAAAAGAAATTTGCAATCAATCTCTTCATATCTGGGGGGGGGGGGTGCACTTAATATAAAGTCTATATGGCATGTGCATGCATATGGTCAAGAGAAATTATCCCTTATACAAAATGTTCCTGAAAAAATATCCCCCATATTTAAAATACCCCTACCATATTCCTTTTATATGCATAGAGAACTCAAGCAAAAAAAATCCCCTCCCATACTTATATATACGGTTTTGGCCCAAAAAAAAACCCCTAATGTGCCATTGTTAAGGGGTCTCGAATTGGCACTAGCCACCGAGAGAGTGGTGGAATGGCCAAACCATGTTGCATCATAGTAAGAATTGAGTTGAGTTGAATTGAATTTTATCCTTCGCGGAACTAGTCATTTGCAAGTATGGGTGATGATTTCTACTAGATTCTTGTGACGCTCCCTGCTACATATACAGTGCTCCACCGTACACTTCACCGAGAATCCCCCATCGAATGGCCTCGCCATCGAATGGGCCCTTCGTCAAACTCGAGTCCTGGAATGGTCAGGACTCCGAGCTGAGGAACGAAGGTGTCGTTTGCCCTTCCTCAACGGGCTCCTATACAGAGGAAGCGTAACACATACATAAGCACATAAATAAAACTACCTCGAAGCATAGTGAGATCCATCCATCAATATAGTCACTACAACATGCATCTAACAGATACTACACATAAGGTGGTCCCTATCCCGGTTCAGACTCATATGGGAGTTTGACTGGCGGTAAGGGCTCCAAGATAGAACAGACTGAGTTATGGCAATGACTTGGATTGGCATATAGACAATGGCTAGGGTTGACCACTCCATCCGCCCCTTCCGTGCATATTATGCAGATAGGCTGGAACAAACTCTGAGCAGACTGTAGCCTTTCAGATACATCGTCTCTCAGTATCGCCCAAGGGAACTACTCCAGGTTGCATCTCCCTGGTCCGATAAGGCAGGAGGTGACAAGTTCCCTCCCATGGTAAGATGAATCCTCGGTGACTAGAGGGTTGTGACAGCACAAGCCTGTACTCGACTTACTCCCCTTATGTGTATCAAGACGGCACCTGCTAATAGGCGAGTCAGGGCGGCACCTGACCCGAAGAGTGTCAAACCCATACTCGGACCTCACGAAGTGACCGTGTATAGGCCTAGTCTGCTGTGAGGACCCTGTAGCCTAGCCTAGCAGGGTCCTGCCCTCCATTCATCACCCTGCCACGTTGTTTGATGTTTAATCGCCCCATAGTCCCTCCAGCCAGGTGGGCTCTATGCACAGGCCGAAATATAATGGGAATTATAGGACCTAAACTAGAAGCATAATCTATAGTAGGCTTCTAAGTCTCTACTCCCCTTCCCAATACACAAGAGGTTCGCACAAGAGATCAACCAACATCCATCACATAACTTGATAAACAAGAGAATAATGATCTAATCCTAATCATACAATCTAACTAACAGTTAAAGTTCATTGATTAGGGTTCGAGATCGTATCTAAGGTTCTAGGATAGCTCTACTAGAAATACAACATGCTAACTCAGCTGGAATACTAGATTCCAGGTGAGTTAGCTAACTATCTAGTCGAAATACCTGTTCCAGATGAACTCCCGCCCACGTCTAGCATCTCCATCCTCCTCAGGTCTTGGGATGCAAGTGCTCCTCAAGCTGCCACGCTATCACTCCTGTTGCCGCTCCAGAACACGCTCTTGTCACAGACGATTCTCAAAACGGAGCTTTCACGACGATTCGAGATTTCGGAGAGGGACGAGCGAAAAGCGTGTTTAGGGTTAGGGTTGGCTATAAATAGTTAGGGTCTGGTTAAGCACGTTTTGCTCTAGTACGATGTTGCCACATGGCAATACACCTCACTAAGGTGGATGTCCATGTGGCGATTGGTATCCCATACCTTAGGTGGCATAAGTTATGTAAATAACTTATGGACGCACCATCTAAGTATGGTCCGATACCAGATATACATGTCATCTTTGACGGGTTGTATAGTGACATGGCCATAGAATATACGTATTCATATCGTGTATTATCAGGAAAAGTCACAATTTTCTAGGTTTTTGTAATGTCCAGTGGTTGCATCATATTAAGAACTGAGTTGGGTTGAATTGAATTTTATCGTCCGCAGAGCTGATCATTTGCAGGTAAGGGTGATAATTTCAACATTCTCTAGGTTTTTGTAATGTTCCTCACTGACATGTCCTAAACCAACTGGGCAAAATCGTCTAGACGTTTATGAGTAGTTGCTTCTACCCATTTATGCCGGTGTCTTGGGAATGCCCCATAGGCACGAACAAATATTCGAGCAGTTTCCCATGGCCCTTTACAATCTCTCCCGCTAGATCTATGCTCGTAGCATCCAAGACTATTATTTAACCGTATATGCCAGTGACATGTGATCACTAAGGTTAGCAAAACTTTGCAAATTACTCGTGCATATAGGCACCCATGGAGACTTGAAATGGAGGCCTGCTTTGATACCAAATGTAACGTTCCTAACCGACATGCCCTTAACCAACTGGACAAAACCGTCTAAACGTTTAAGGGTAGTCACTTCTACCCATTTATGCTGGTATCTCGGGAACGTCCCACATGCACATTCAAGGAACGAATACTCGAGCAGTCTCCCATGGCCTGTTACAGTTTTTAGAGGAGCATCACGGAATGAAACGAATTTCATACGACGACTAGAAAAAGATTTGGAAGATGTTTTGTATAGAAAATTGAAAACTGGAATAGCCAGTTTGTTAGTGGAGTCCCACGACCAACGGTAGCCAGGAGCACGTCACCGGCAAACTGGCAATGCTAGAATAGTTTTTGTTCCTCTACAATACAGAAGTTGGGAAGGCATTTCCTAATTTGGCTGAACTTCGCACAAATCCAGCCTACTACAGAGGTTAGAGATGAGCTTTCCACAAATCCGACCAGCTACAAAGGTTTAGAGATGAGGTTTGCACAAATTTGGCCAGCTACAAAAAGATAAGCTTTGCATCCTGTAGTTTAGACCTGCATTTCAGAGATTGGAGCTTAGACTTGATTCCGGTGACCTAAACATGAATTTCGCATCTTCATTCTGGCGGCAGTAAACCTAACCCTAACAAGTTTACCATTGTTTACCTCTAACAAGAAATCGTCGCCCCAACTTCCATTTCGTGACATAGACGATGGATATATGTCAGGACTAAAATGCAAGCTAAGAACATCACCTGTAATAGAGGATGCTTCTTGGCGATGTTACCTCCGCCTGCGGCTAGGGCGGCTGAGAGAAAGGGACCGCCCCTCTCTCTCAAATCCGGCACTGCTGCTTCTAATCTAGGTTGCTCCATAGGATCCGGTGCTAGCAAGGATTTTGGCCATCGTGAAGAGGTTTCTTGGTTCGATCAAAACAGGTTCTTGAAGCGGCATCAGGGCGGGTTCTTCTAGTCTCTGATGGTAATGCCACTAACGTGGCTTTTTTGCCCTCTTGCTTCAATTCTGAAGCATTATGCGATTTTGCCTGTAAGAAATTTATGCTTTCTTGAAATCTTTGGGCTCTTCAAAGACAGAGATGCAGATGGATTTTTTCAGCAAAAGCACATTGAAACGGCGCAGATGCCTATAAGATGGGGCAAATTCTCCGCAGTGCTAGAATACAGATGCAGTTCCAGGTTCTTGTTATTCTTTTCTTTCCTTATCCAGGTTCTTCTACTCTTTGGCCATTCCTGTCTTCCCACTCTTTCTTTCTAGCAGAAAGGTACAGATTGTGTTCGGATGATCAGAAAGACTCTTATCTATTTAGTGGAATTATCAGGAGGTCTTTGTGAAATCCTGAAATTATTAGAATGGTTTTGAAGTACAAGAAATGAGATCAATTAGGGCCGAGCTAGGGATTTTCTTTAAGCAGGAAGACGCCTTTATATCATGAATCAGACTTTAGGGAGGAGTCTTGGCGGCTGGGCCTGTGTTTCTAGCCTACTCAGGCTGACTGCTTCATGTTCCGACAATGCAGCACTAACTTGATTTCATACCATGGTGCTTCCTTCTGTTTAATGTTTCCAGAATTTCTGCTTTGATCCTTCAGGAACTCTGCTACTACATGATTCGATTCATTTTGGGGCCTCATGGCTTTTCCTTTGGCTGTTCCTTTGCATCATCAGACATTATTTCTGTACTATGTGAGAAGATTCATGTGAGCTATCATGATTATCAGCTATTAGAGCAGCATATGAGCTTCATGTATATCAGCTTATGGAGCATAAATAAGTTTGAGTTAGTAGAGAATGAAGATGTCGAGGTTACTCTTGTAGTAATTCTCTATTAACATCAAGCATTGTACTTACTTACATATAATATAAAAATCTCGTTCCTTCAAAAAATAAAAAATAAAAAAAAAATGCAAGCTAGATAAAAATGCCCATCCAACTTTTGTATTTGGCAAGAAGGAGGCAAAAGAATGAACTATAGGACAATATAACAAGGCAATGACATTGACATTGATATTAGGCCAATGGGAAGGCCATAGGTCCATAATTCAACTGCAACTTATGCAACAAAGTGCAAAAATCGGGTTTGGGGCCAGGCAGGGCCACAGAAAAATTGGGGTATATGGCCACATCTTTTTGAATTAGAAAACCGACCAATTCTACAACGTGGACAAGAAAGCACGCCAGAATACGAGGCCGCACGAAGAAAGGCTATGGCCGGATCAAGTAGCTCGTGGGCGCATGCTCTGCTCTATATTTCACCTTATACCTTCTCGGCCATTGGGATTGCCATCTCTATTGGTGTTTCTGTGCTTGGAGCATCCTGGTAATCCATCTCATTAATTTCTTTTTAATCGTTCTCTCTATATTTTGCCATGTCTGATTGAATTCATTGACCTGATTAATGGGTACAAAAGCTTATAAAGTTCTTTACAGTCCTAGCAATATAATAACTATAGTTTTAGTTTAGTGCTGTAGATATGTTCCTTTGGATTGAGATCTAAAGGACCAGCTTTCTAGTAAATTGATGATATGGGCACATCAGAAGGATAGCCCCTATACCAAACACATTGCATCAATCTTGTACTCATAAACATATTGGCATTCTCAGCAGCTGGTTGTTTGTATTTTAAGCATGCATTAAGTGCCTTGAGATGGGAAGACACATGAGGCTAGTCCAAAAGCTAATTGTATCATTTGGCATTGCCAGTTGTTGAGAAACTTATGTCCTGAATGGCACATCTGAAAGTATGAAAAGCAAGTAAAATTGACCAGATTGTGAGGATAATGAACTTCAGGGAAAAGACGCATCTGATGGACCTTACAATAATCATAAACTCCTGTCACAATTTTCAAGAAAGGGAATTGGAAGTAATTTTCATGAAACCGAAGCATGTACTCTGGATAACTTTGAGGCTTGAACAAGGATAGCCCATAGAGATGCCTCCTTTGCATTTACGATGGGCAGACCATTTCAGAGTTTCTTGAAGTACCAAAATCAGAAAATGTGAAGCTGTATGCCATCTTTATTGGGAGAAATGAAGGTAGCAAGACAAGAGAATAATGCACAACTCAGCAGTTTTTCTATATATAAAGAAAAAATAGTAAACAACTTATAGGTTCCCCTATTAGTAACCTACATTTTGTTTGTATATTTTAGTCGACCTTACAGAACCGACCAGTCGCATATAACTGTACTTTGTATAAGTTAATAAATTCAAGTCTGTTATAGAGATTAAAACATGAATAAAGGGTACTGGAGATCATTGTGGAGGAGTAAAAATGTGCATTTTGAAACGTGGCATAAATGAGCTGTCTTATTTTGTTTTGCTTTCTTTGTTATTTTCGCACAATTTTACATAAAACCCTGGGGATGTATGCAGTAGGATACCTAAAATGGTGTATTTTCCTGATAAGATGTCATACTTACCATTTTCTTGAACCTTTCCATGTATCGTTCAGGGGCATTTATATCACAGGAAGCAGTTTAGTAGGAGCATCAATCAAGGCACCTCGTATTACAGCTAAAAATCT
>JAANSK020290112.1:0-10512 GCA_011763485.2 Isoetes engelmannii
GGCGGAGCCGCGAGCGGCGCCGCCAGGTGAGCTGAAAATTTCATAAGGAAATTTTTATGGTCCTTCGAATTCTCTGACGAAATTTGAACCATCTTCAAATTTCTGCCCGATCTTGATGTCCATAGCATTTTTCAGCCAGATTCTGCGGTTTACAGCAGTTTGAAGAGATCTTGATGCCCGTAAAGCTGCAACCAGATACATGCCGAAAATTTCTATCAGTTATTAGAAGCAAGAGTAATATAATATGACTGCTGGTTCTGTCTATGCTTGTTTATGCCGGTTATTCTCGATGGGGGCAGCCATGCGCTAACCCTCGGATGAATGGAAAAAAAAAACTTATTTTGCTTCTGTCTTGGCGTTGGTAAATCGGATCCCAGAAAAAGTGTGAGTAAAGCATTGATAAAATGAATCGTTGGAGTGGAGAAGCTCTGTCTACGCAGAAGTGAATCCGAGAAGCAGATCCCAAAAGTGGCCCACTGGCCCTGTGGAGAAGCAGATCGTTAGGAGGCGGTGCCGCCCAATAACGCGGACACAACATCGACAGAGTATTTTGCGGTTAAAAAATTTGTTGATTGAGGGCGAAATTTGAAGGTGGTTCAAATTTCGTTATCAGAAGTCAAGGATGGAGTTCCAGCAAAAAACTACCACTCTTGTTGTCTATCATATAGACATCAGAGTTGTGCTTTTCTAATGTATGGATGATGTCATCTTGCAGGGAATGCGCGTCTGGTTTATAGCCACGATTAGGGTGTAAAATGTTATAACTCGAGCTTGAAGCCCAATTGATTTCTCGAAGCCCACTGAACTGTGTTCTATTGTGTAAGCTGTAATTGAAATGAAGAATTGTTTAACTAACGAGGTGCAAGTAGTATTCTCAGAAACCAAAATGAGTTTCGAAAATTTGAGATCTTTGATAAACATATCTGAAATGGAACAGAAAGTACGCAAAACTTCAGAGACATACACATGCTTTCTGCTCCTTGCTAAAAATTCTATATGGCTTTTAGAATGGTGCTATTAAAATTGTATATAGATATTAGAATGGTGCTATTAACAAGTAATTCATGATGTACAAACATGACAGATTTATGTGTTGAGTACGTTTGAAGACTTAATATAAATGTTGCTATGAAATGAGGTGACTCGTGTTGTACAAATAGCTTTATGGTTGAGTAAGATCTATCTTGATTGTTCATTTTGCTTCACTTGATCCTTAGGGAAAAGGTGTACATTAGGCAAATGGTTAATAATGGAGAAGCCTAAGGTAACTTTTGGCCCTTGCATATTTACTCAGATAATAGCTAATTATGTATTGGTTGGCCCTTAAATTGTATATGGCTTTTGGAATGGTGCTAAAAATTGTATATGGCTTTCACAACGGTGCTATTAACAAGAAACTCATGATGTACAAACTTGACAAATTTATGCGTTTAGTACGTGTACGTTTGAAGACTTAATATAAATGTTGTTATGAAATGAGGTAACTCCATGTTGTACATATGGATTTTTGGTTGAGTAAGATCTATCTTAGTTGTTTATTTTGCTTTCTTTTTCACTTTGCTCACTTGATCTTTAGGCAAAAGGTGTACATTAGGCAAATGGTTCATAACCAAGAAGCCTAAGGTAACTTTTGTCCCTTGCAACTAATTATGTATTAGTTGGCTGCAAGTATTGGCTATCTATCTTAATGTATTCCTTTTGTCCATTCATAAGGGCCTAGATGATCTTGGAATTTGGCAATGGAAGGCGACAAGATCAAAGAAAGACTTGCGTAGAAAAAATGACTGCAGATAAAAAGGAATACACTACTTCTTTTGGAATTTGATGCATATTCACAAACTGTAATTTTACACTTCAACACCCTGCCAAGCTACATATTATGGTTTTGTTGTTACACGTGGCTTTTGGCAGTTAACATAGGTAATCCATGCTGTTAACAAACACTGGTTTTGTTATGTCTGCACAGTAACAGTTAACTGATTAGTTGGGTTTATCTAAAAATGAGTGTTCAAATAGCAGTAGTAACAGATTACATTATATAATCGGGATTTTTCAATAGTTTTGTTATGGACTTCCCTTTTGAACAAATGCAGTTTGTGTAATATCTTTTGTGGTTTTAATGCTAAATGCTCTAAGGATTAATGCTGAGTATAAAATATTTAAATGCTATATAGGGAAAAACTGTGAAATACCCTTATGTTTTGCTAAAACTGTTCAAATGCCCCTCATTTTAGGGGTATTTTTATGGAAATGACCACAATTTTTTTGCAATGATCCAAACGAGAATGTGTTCTTCAGATGCATTGTAGAGGAGAATGAGATCTTTCCACTAAACCGAAGATCACCGTAATTGGAGTCCCAAATCATAAGTTATGTGATTTTTAACACACACAAAATTTGTACGAATTTAAGAGGGATTTAGAAGACCACAACTTAAAATTTTGAACTCCGATTCCAATGATCTTAACTTTGATGGAAAGATATTAGCTTCCTCTGCAATGAGTCTGAAGAACAAAGTATGCTCTAAAGGTGTAGTGCTAAGTCTAGAATATTTGATATGACAATCCTATTATTGGTCCTATGCATGTTAGCCTGGCTGTGAAATACAATATAGTTATGATATAGGTTCTGAAATCAAAAGGTTAAGACGGGGAGAATATTACAGGTTCTAAAACATGAATCAGCATAAACTATTATTCAACAAAAATAAATAGCATCCAACATCGTGGAGGGAGACCAAGAGATCGAGCCCAAGTCTTATTATTTATTCAATCTCAAAACATCCTGTGAATTAAATACACTAGAATATATCAAAGGCCGAAAACGTTCCACTGTTATATACAGTCTTGAGTTATTGTGTAGAAGATTCAGCCAGAGCTCCTCTTTGTCTTTAGCATAGGAAAAGTATTTCGTGAATTGTGTGATTGTTGTTGAATATTGACTTCCAAAGCAGCAAAGGTCACATGAATTTGGCATCTGGCTGATCAACGATTCCACACTCAAAAAATTGCAAGTCTCAGATGTCTGCATCAGAATCAGATCATGTTTGATCAATCCAAGACTTTGACTGTTGATCCAAATTATGCAGGTGTCTTCTAGCAGGGCCAACCTTCTGATTTAGAATGTTCATGGTTCTGCCTTTGCTTTTAAGAAGTTTCTGAGATCTATGATTAGAACACTGATGTCATCCCTGCATCCCCTTCCAGAAGCAATTTCAACAAGCTTCTTACTTGCAGCTATGGCATGTCCATCAACAGAACCATTCATGTAAGCTTTTGCTTGAAGAACAGCCTCCTCATTTGTCACCTGAAATATTCAACAGCCAAAAAGATGAAAAACAAATCCATGTACATGTAACAAAGCAATTTAAGCAAAAGAACAGATTAAGCTTACCATATCCCATAGTCCGTCAGAGGCAAGTATCAAAAACTCGCAGTCAGAAGTAATAGTTAGATTCCTCACGTCTGGCTCAGCTGATACCCATTGTTTTAAATGCAGGTCCCCAATTCCTCGAGAAACTGCCAATCTACCTTGTAATCTCCATGTTCCAGAGAAGCAATCCACATATCCACCCTGAAACATAAGTTCGAATCTGATTCAAATAAACTGTAATGATATTCAAGTTTCCATTCAAATGAAATGAGGAGTTGGGGATTTGATTTTAGGAAAGAACCAACATGTATGGTTCTTAAATCATTGTTAGGTTCTAAATTGAACTTCATGAGTAGTAGTTGAAAATCTGTGTGGGGCTGACTCAGTTTTAAATCGATTAATGAAAAGACTAAGCAATGAATTCTAGGTCCTTACCGATTTTTCAATTCGGATCCTTTCATCTTCATTGCAGCTGAGCCTGTGATCAAGAGTAAGAGCTTCGGCAGACCCATTTCTGCATAAAACAGCTCTGCAATCACCTGCATTCGCTACAATCAACGTCCCATTTCTTACAAGGGCTGTTACACAACTAGCTCCACTGCCAAGACGCTGCAAATTAAGGATTCAGACAAAAATTGAAGCACAAAGTTTTGGTGGCCAACAAGCTTAAAGAGAATCTGGATGCAGTTTGCTTTACCTTTTGCAAAAATGCAGCATCCGTTTTGAGGTACCCAAGCCTTGTTGCTTCCTCCAGCTTCTCGCCGGAAGTGCTACTTATCTCACCCATTATATTATGTACAAGGTTTTCTGCAACAAATTCTGCTGCATTCCGGCCTCCATGTCCATCAAACACTCCAAAAAATGCCTGTTTTGAATTATTCGTATCAGTTCGATAAACATGATGCAAATTTCGGACATAACAGACACGATTAAAGCAATGAAAAAATTATGCATTATGATCAAATAGAATCAGATGCTAAAACACGAGCAATACCTGTTTTGAATTGCCCTGCAAATCACAAACAGCTATTTGAACATCTTCCAAAAGGTCACGCTTCCCTTTTTTGCAATACATGCCATAGCTTGATCCTTCCATAGTGGCAACCTCCGGATCATTTCTCTCTTGTACCTGCTCCATTGGCTCCCCTTCGGGAATTAAGAGCTTGGGGGGCCTCTTCCTCTTGAAAGGAGAGGAATTAAACATAAATGCAGGCCTGTTTCCTGAAATATTTTCCTTTCTATCCGAATCAGAATCCATTTTCTCTGCTTCGCCATTGCCTTCAACGTATATTTCTTCAAATATTCTCTTGCCAGGAAGGCCTCTGGTCTCTGCTTTTAATCTTCTCGGAGTAAATGGCGATCTCGGCGAAGATATTGCAGACCTGGGTGAAGATTTAATAGACCACGAAGGCGACCTCGGCGAAGATTTTATGCTTGTTTTGGCCGGAGAAGATTGTGCAACCACCGAATTGGGAGAATTAACAGAATGGGTTCTATAAATTGATGTAGAAGGTGACTTTACAAAGGGGGTTTGTGTGCCCATACGATTCTTCCTTCTCGAATTACTGCAGCTAATTTCCACAGAGGAAAATGTTGTTGCATTAACCTTTATTTCGCTCAATGCATTTCTGCAGCTGCCTGACTTGACACAGGTGCAAGAAAAATCGCAAGAACAGGAACAACAAATAGGAGAAAATTTACAGTGGCCAAATTTCAGAATGGGGCTTAAATCGCTCTGCATTCTAGAAGACGGAGGCAAAGAAAGAGGGGAGACGAGAGTTGAAGGGGATGGTATAGAACGGATTGAAGGCGATGGCGGGGGTTGTATATCCACATAATCTGCCGGATTTGATCTACAAGAATTAAACCATGAACCTAGAAATCGGTCTAGAACGGGCGTGCAAGGCCTGGCAGTAGTAGCCACTGCTTCAGAAACCATTACCGAATTCAAGAAAACCTGAACCTGTTGAAAGCACAAATTTATGTTGATCAGGTATAATCTTTATATCATCAACTGGAAATTCTTAAGAATTCTTAAGAAAGAGGTGCTGCGCCGGAAAAACTCGATGGAGGTTATAATTTTGAAAGGAAACGATCTGCCGACATGATTTCGTTCCTGATCAACCAAATTTTCTGTTGAAACGAAGGATTCCGATCAAATGCGCGATAGGAATGCGATTTCTGGGAGAAAAGAATGGATTAATTTCCTGTAAACCGGTCCGGATTTAAGGCGGGATGAAGAGCGCCGAAGCTTGAACAAGGGTTTTCAAGGACCAAGCCCGTCTTCAAGAAATGGGCCGTTGCAGAGTAACGAGGCCAAATCTGGACCGTTGAATCCACGGACATCTAACGGCTCAGGATGATTACACAACGTGGCTTTCTGCGCGCCCACCGCTCCACCGCCATTTTGACCCGGCGGGAAGAATCGTCGGAATATTTCCCGACTGGCCTTGCACGAATAGTCGTGAGAACCGGAAATATTCCCGGCAGACAGGTTCCGTGAAGGAGCCGTTGGGGGAAAGATCGGGCCGTGAAAATTGCCATGTAGGAGGATCTTGTCCGTCAAAATCAGGTTGACTAAAGTCAGAGATTTTCTGCGGAAATGGTCTAAAAAGGGAGCCATGTTAGAAAAGGCCTCATGTTTGATGTTAAACATGGTCAAGGACATTTATGAAGCTTTTTGTTATTCTTATTCCCTTGTGCTTTTTTTCTTTCTATTTTGTGGTGTGCAAGGGCTCAAATTTAATGGCCCATGGCCCACCGGGAAAAATACCTCTACAAGTTTGATATTACCGGATTTCCTGATTTTTTGAAGCCTACTTTTTTATTTCTTTGTAATTTTTTTGCCAAAATAGCCAGAAATCGTCGGAATTTTGTTTATCTAATCGGATATTTTTAAGGATGGCCAAGTTTTTCGGGCGACAACCCCCTATTTGCGAACCATCACTGGTGTGGTTCTAAGGGCCTGTCCATAGGTTCTTCTACATTGGGTGCATTGACATATTCAAGTTGAATATATGATCTCTTTCTCTTGCCTTCCAATTTTGCCTCTCATCCATCCAATGCTCTCTTGTTGTCTCTCTTCCAATCCCCTGATTGCGAGAAACTGACGATAAATTGATAAACTAATGTCTCATTGCCATGATTTCTGGAGGAAACTGATGATGTTACCTTGCCCTGCTTTTTCTAGGAATTGCATCCCATAATGAGAACAACAACTTGTGCCAATCCCATTCTAAACTAGAAAGAAAAGTTCATTTCATATTGCTTTTCCACCCTAAAGTAAGTCAAGTCAACACCCTTCAATCAAATTATCACTCATATATAATGCAGTTCCAATTTCTGTTCTTTATATTTTGTTTGATGCAAGAAAATTGTGAGAATGACACGTATCAAAACTTTTCTGAGGCCGACACGTGGTAAGCTAATTTCCCCTAGTCAGACGGATTTCTTGCTGGATTCTGGAAGCAATCCCCTTCTTTGGATCCTGACCGCACCATCGTGATCTTCCCCTTCCTTCATCTGCAAGCAATCCCTCTTGCTCTGCAAGTAATCCCCGGCTTTGGTTCTTGAGCAAGGATAGATGAAGATCCTAGACCCCTTCGTGATTAAACGAGGTGCTCCGGCTACTGCGGCTATGGCCCCTGCTTCCTCTTCTATGTTATCTTGCTTCTATGGTGCCACTGCCTTTTTCGCAGGCGTCTTCTTCTATAGAGCTTCCAAGCAAGAAGAAGCGATGTGGGATTTCCTTAGGTCAGTTCCTTCCAAGACCAAAATATTTATGCTCGTTGTAAGGAGCTTCAAAACAGACTCTTTTCGTTCATGTATACGCCTGTGTTCTAACTCGACAATTCCTTCAGGAGTATTGATGATCTGAACCAGATATGGCAGGGTATACACATCATGGAATTTCGGTAACTGGAGATGATGCATACAGACTTTTGCAGGCATGTAAGAAAAATAAAGATCTGAAATTTGGAAGGCAAATGCAATTACTTAGGTACAATTTCTCTTTTGAGTGACCATCTCATTCGCCTCCTTTCTTCTCGTGGAAATTTGGTAGAAGCTAATCAGGCATTTCAGAACACTGCTGAGCAGACTGTACATACATGGGGTGCAATAGTTTCTGCAATTGTTAAACTTAGGCACGGTTAAGCTATGTTTGAATTGTATACCACACTACAATCGGGCATTTAGAGATGACAGGTATGTTTATATTGCTTTACTTAAAGCATGCACAATGACAAGATCAATTTTACATGGAAGAATGGATGATCTAATCAAAATAAATGACCTGTCATTTGATGTTGTTTTAAAGAATACGCTGCTCGACATGTATCCCAAGTCTGGGAGCATCGAGGAGCCATGCAAAGTCTTCTATGGAATGCCAAGTCAAAGTGTGTTATCTTAGAATGCAACAACTGCAGTTTATGCGCAACATGGAGACATAATTTTAGCTTGAATACTTTGGAAAGATGCAACAGGATGGCATAAAAGCAGGTGTTGCATCATGGAGTGCAGTAATAGCAGGTTGCCATCCAATGTGACAAAGGAGTTCAAGGTGTAGAGATTTTTACAAGTATGGAACAAGGAGAAGTTATGCCAAACCAGATGACATTTTCAAGTGCTTTGAAAGCATGTTGTAACATTCAAGCACTCAACCATGGCAGGTAGTTCCATGAACAAATCATTGAAAACGAAGTTCATTGTGATAGTGTTTTGTGCAGTAGTTTGCTTGATACGCAAAATGCGGAAGCCTAAAGTAGACAAATAGAGTACTTCATAAAGTTCCATTAATACAGGTTAAATTTAGCACTAAGCTTCAGTCCAAAAGCTCTCTCTCACAGTATTTGAGGCGTGCCTTTGTTGCTACTCAGTGGAGCTATGGCATCACAAGCCCCTATGTTACAGGTATGCTTTTCTCCTCTTTGGAAAATAATGTTTTTCTTTTTTCGAAAATAAAATACAAAAAATGCTAGGCCTGGGTTTGGAAATGTAGAAGTCGTCTAACACACAATGTCCAGCACACAATGTATCAGGTGCTATAAAACTTTATGTTGAGCACATGAAAACACTAGCTTCTCACCTCATGGATGACATCTCAGAGGATCTCAGAGGGTCTTGGTTTTTCAAAAAATCGTGTTGCCAAGCTTTTTAGCCCCTACAGGCATTCAACTTGGAAACTGTTACCCTGCCTTCTCCAGATTCTTTGCAGGTAGAACATTTTGCCACTAATCTGCCCAGCCCTCATTAAGCATCTTTTCAGTCTGGCATCTCTATTCCTACATAGTTGGCATTTTGTCCTTAAGAAACAACAAAAACACAGCTGGAAAACCTCACTCCATGGATCACGGATGTGCAGAAATATGTGTTCCATGTTAGCAAATTGAGTCGGCATTTCTTTCTGGCACTATTAGATTTTTGCTAGCATTCTTGATAGTTTTCGTGAATTTGCTAGCATTTATTGATCAACAGTCATTTGCTAGCATTTGCTGCAAATGCTCTACTTTAACTTGAGGATTTTGAACGTATTTTTTATTATGCTAATTGCAATATAAAAGGCTGTAACATCTCCATTTTCAACCGGTCAATTTGTTCCTTCTTTACTTTTCTAACTTTTGCTGCAAATGCTCTATTTTAGGTTGAGGATTTTGAACGTAATTTTTATTATGCTAATTGCAATATAAAAAACTGTAACATCTCCATTTTCAATCGTTCATTCGATAATAGCTTCGATGGAGAGGAGTGTGCAATAGAGACTTCAATTCCACAAGACTAATCCTATGCAACAGTATGTTGCGTGCTTTGCTTTTCCACATGCACTAAGCAAGGTTATGTTTTGGTGCTTTGCTTTTCCACATGCACTAAGCAAGGTAGTCCATAATATGCACTGAGATGAAATGTGAGGCTTCAAATTACCTCCTTTACTTTGTTCACCCATGACATACCAAAGAGGTCTAACAAACATCTATAATGTCTGATTCTTGGCATAACTTCATGCTTGATGCATTGAAATAAATAAGTGTTCACCCTCTAAAAGCACACCCCTCTAGCTACATGAAGAAAAACTTGGGTGAAGAGGCAATGCATCAACAAACACTACTTTAAGACAAAAACATTATCTTAAACTTGGTCTAAGAGGGAAATGCATAAAAAACTTTAATTGTAGACTTAAAACTTAGGTTACGGATAGACTTAAACTTCGTCTAAGAGGAGAATGCAATAAAAACATTATTTGTGGACTTAAACTTGGGTTTAAGGATCTCCTTTGTCAATTAGAACTAATGAAGGGAAGTTCTTTTTATGGTTGTTCTTGGTGGCACCTTGCAAATTATACATAGGGGAAACAAATAAGAGAAATTTATCGTGGCGGTAAACTTAGGTTACGGATAGACTTAAACTTGGTCTAAGAGGGGAATGTATTAAAAACATTATTTGTAGACTTAAACTTGGGGTTTAAGGATCTCCTTTGTCGATTAGAACTTATGAAGGGAAGTTCTATTTATAGTTGTTCCTGCTGCACTTTGCAAATTATACATAGGAGAAACAAATAAGAGAAATGTTCGCCATGCTTTATTGCATCCCATAATGAGAACAACAACTTGTGCCAATCCCATTCTAAACTAGAAAGAAAAGTTCATTTCATATTGCTTTTCTAGATATTTCAAATTATATAGATAAAGGATTTGTTATATCTCTTTTACTTTTGTATGAGTACTATGTAAGAACAAAAACATAGAATAACTAGCTATGTTGAATAGCATGCATCTATTGTTCCTTAGAGAGACGAAAGGTATGGGCCCCTAGATTTATATTGAGATAATGCTTGTTGTGCCCCCGTTATGCATATTGCTCCTATTGGCCCATGCAAAGCAATAGGAGCAAGAATGCATAACATAGGCAGGCACCTCATACAAATTCCTCAAATAGATCAAGGGTTCTTTTATGGCGCCATGGCGCCATTTCGTCATTGTGACGCTCCCTGCTACATATACGATGCTCCATCGTATACTTCGCCGAGAATTCCCCATGAGATGGCCGAACCATCGCCCTTCGTCAAACACATGTCCTGGGATGAACAGGAGCATGGGCCGAGGAACGAAGGTGTCGTTTGCCCCTCCTCAACGGGCTCCTATCAGC
>JAANSK020290123.1:0-10511 GCA_011763485.2 Isoetes engelmannii
ATTTTTGTGGGCTGAAAAAAATCTGACGGTTGTCGTGTTTCTCTGCATGCGTTTTAGTGGCATATTTTCAAAGGTTTCATAATATATTATTTTTTGTGATATCAAAATCAACTTTTTATTCGGAAAACAGCATGCAAGCATCGAGCTCCTCTCTTTTAGGGTTTGGAAGCCGCACTAAAAATTTCATGGCCTGTGTTGGATGGGCTCCTCTCTTTTAGGGTTTGGAAGCCGCACTAAAAATTTCATGGCCTGTGTTGGATGGGCGAAGTTTCCTCTTGCTCTCATAATCCAATTGTTTTCCATTTCCTCCACTTCCTCCACATGCCGAGACGGTTAAGACAAAAGGGCGTCGTTGCAGAATACAAGTCCGCCATGTTTGTCATCTTGAGAACTCTCTCCGTCAGGAACTTGGATCTTGATGTAAGTTATCTTTGAACCTCTGATATTTCCTAGGGTTTGGCAACATCGCAGACTTATGATGGCATACACTTCCACATCCAGCTTGCAGATTTGAAACTAAGAATACACTTCCACATCCAGGTTTGCAGATTTGAAACTAAGAATAGAGTGCATAACAGTAGGGATCCTTCACTCATCTTCCAGTTTATCTATCGCAAAGCTTATTATCTATTGCAGAGCTTCCTGTATAGTATCGAAGTAGCCACACCTGCAAAAATGGCATGGCAAAATAGGACAAGAAGTCGAGGCAATGGCAACAAAAGTGGGACAATACCTTGGCAGCTATGGCTATGCAAATGCAGGCAGTAGGAAAGTTTCCCAAAGCCTGCCAAATGTTGCAAATTTCCCTTTCGATTTTGGATTTGTTAACTGTCTTGCTCTGGATTCGTTGGAATTTGCCGCATCTGTTAAAAAAGTATTACCTTTTGCGTATGCCTTCCAGGAGTGTCTTCTGCATCTCTTTCTTGAATCTTTCAAGTCCCTCCAAGGCTATTTTGTCAAGATATGTTCGAAGGCTATTTTGTCAAGATATGTTTCGACACAGTTGCACCATCAAGGAGGCAGTTAAAAAAGAATAAGTGGAGTAAGTAAAGGACCAACAAACTTTGGTCCTGCAATGGCTTCATTTTCCTCTGAATTCCTTGATTTTATTCCGAGGAAAGAGTCTTCTTTGTAGCAGCTATGGTGCTGCAATAGGTTTCAACCAGTGATAAAATCTGCAGATCATATTTACGAGCTCAGGCCACACAACTTCCCCTTTTCTTGGCATGGTACTTTGGGGAAGCCTTCTACTTCAGAACATGACTACAATGGAGACAGCCTATGCTGTTGTAAATATTATGAGTATGATCTGATACAATGTAATGCCAACTTTTCCCTTGCCTCAACACATTCTGTGACTTGTAGCCTGTGGAGGAGCCTTTGGGCTTTCTGTGTGCCTTCTAAGATTGCCAACATGGTATTTCCCATGACGAGGTTACTATTGTGGCAATGTAAATGATTATGATTAGGCAATCAACTTGTTGACCACTCTAACGATAGTGCATATTAACTATTTATATGCACATAGTGTTGACATCTAAGTGTATATATGTTGGAGAATATTCTTGACTTTTCTAAAGCATGCTTGTTGAGATTTATCTGTACAATTTCTATGTGTTTATTGGTTTCTATGTGTTTTCTATGTGTACATTTGGGCACTATAGGTTAGTTGAATATTATCTTCCAAACCAATATAAATTCTCACATGCACCATCCCCAAGGCCCCGAAGGGGCCAAAAAATTTGTTAGTTAACGTAACCATTACATCCAACGCTATTAAATTAAATTCCCCCTAAAACCCCCTTTGATTTGGGTGCATATTCACACGGGGGTTGACGTAGGGCAGCAAGAGCCTCTTTTATATCGCTTAGAATAGTATAACACATGTATGAAATCAATATCATTGAGTACAATACTTGAAACCTTATAGTATTTTGTAATTCTTATTATACAGTATAAAAAAATTTGTACGAGCATACCCCACAAACGAGGATCGCTATCTACGGTCCAAATTAAGGCATAAGTCGTGAATATGCTCATCCAACAGCTCTCGTTGCTCGGAGTCACCCCCTGTGTGAATAACGTTTTTTCCAAACAGAAAAAAAAACCAAAAAAAAAAAATAAAAAAAATCATTCCTTCTATCTGCGCAGCTTTTCTCGACTCGCGGGTCGAGAAAGGACCTTAGAGCTACATTTTTTCAATCTGAGCTGCCTTTTTTTTTTCATTTTGAGCTCCATTCTCGACTAAATGGACTTCAAACATGGTAATTATTTTATTTATATTGTTTGTAGGATCACTTGACTAACTCAAATATGTGTCTGACAATCGAAGAGAGAATGCACGAGGAGGCAGGCGAGATTGGGTGGCTGAGTATACCCGTGGCCGATGAGGCTCCTTCACGCGAAGCTTTCCCTTGCCTGCAGGTCCACCATGGCCGTTGCGCAGCATGTAAAACACTTTGTTCTCTTCTTTATATATTGAATATATGGCCCATTTTGTGTTCCGGAAATGTTTGCTAGCTCAATTTTTTGTTCTGTTTAAATGTAGCACCTACGCATCCAACAAGTGCAATTTAACCTGCTTCGCTCACTAATCTGGGCACCTTAAGCATGCAAAGTATGAAACAACATTGACAACATTCACTTAAGCATTTTCTTCACATAGAGAATTTCAGTATTTATCCTACAATAAATGCGCATCTTGGCGTTTTCCTAAAATTAGCCTTCCCGAAAAGCGACTTCCCAAAAAAAGTGGGACTCTGCTCTGTTCCATTTTAATTAAATGCACCTTATATCTTTTTGCTTTTTTATTTTATTTTCTTGGACAAAAAGACTTCTTCTCCCATAACACATCAAAAAAAGATTTTAAAATTTCAAAGAGAATATTGGGCTTATCATGGCCGGGTGTTAGTTTCTTTCTCAAGGATGATTTACATATGGACCCAACAGAGGTAATGCTTTACATCTGTTGTTTGTTTGTCTTCTTAGAATAAGTGTGTTCATTGATAGTTTTTCAACCTTAGCCTAGCAAAGCTGGGCTTGGTTTGCAGTAATAACATATTCATCATCGCACAATCAAATCTACCAGTGGTTGGCCGATCATTACAATCAAATCTACAAGCTCTTGGCCGATCATTCAAATCATGCATTAGAACTGAAGAAAGAACCTTAATCCGAAGTTTCAATCTATATTGAAGCAACCAAATGATGATTATAACGCATCGGCAAAAACGTCAAAAAGGAAATGACAGCCTTCATATGATTAATGGAGCGGGAACCACATTATATTTGGCTGGAATCATATAGGTAAAACATGCAAGCCATTCCATAAACCCCTTTATTATATTTTTTTTATCGTAAACCACTGTTTGGTCGGAATTCCTCGATTTTTGCATATTTGTTTACTTTTAGGTAATCTTGGGTTTACGGCTTCTGGTGGCGCCGCTTACTGCGCCGCCACCTTCCCCTGTAGCAACTACGTTTCTAGGTTTCTTTGTTTGGGCGGAAGCATAGCTCCGCCATAGCTCAGACCTTCAGCGCCATAGCTCAGATCTTCAGGGCGCAATCGCCATAGCTCAAAGCTGGAGCTTCAGAGCTTCGACGCCGGCAGAGATTAAGAGTTTTTGTGGCAGATTGGGGCAAAATAAAAAACGTTTGTGCATCTTGAGCCTTCAAGATCCCCTGTTTTTCAAGATTCGCAACAAACAGGGGATATATTCTTCAGATCCAGGGGCGGAGCAAACAGAGATAGAACAGGGGATCTGTTCTTTAGATTTGCTCAAATCCAAGCTTCTCGCAAGCTTCTCGGCTTCCAAGTAATCATCTCGGCAAGTTTCTTGAAACAGGGGCTCCGCTGGATCCGAAGAACAGGATCTCAAAACAAGGGCTCTGCCGGATCTGAAGAACAGGGGCGTACCGCCCTTTCCCTAAATGAGGACGAGAGACGCTGCTGCGTTGCCCTCTTTTCGTGTATGTGCATCTCCGTCTCCTCGCCGCCGTTGCATCTTCTACCTCAGCTCTCCTTATTCTTTTCTTCTCGATTTCTGGTGGACCCAAATCGATCTGATGCTCCTTTTCGCGACTTATTTCGATGCAAATCTCGCTGATTTCTCACCTTCAAAGTATTTGCTTTTATCCAGGTTCAAAATCATCTTCATTGCATTTCCTTTGGTATAATTCTGTGATTGAATTGCGTTTCTTTATCCAATATGAAGACCTAACATGGTTGTTTAGATTGTGTTTGAGCTGTTAGATCTTTTATCCGATCCAACAAGCCTTGACAATCGTGGGAATTTCACATTCTGGATTTTGATTTGCGATCAATCTCTGGTATTGGCAATAGGAAGATTGCCGGACCTGAAGAACAGGGGAAACCCGGAAATGACCACACGGAAACTGCCGGAAAATATTGCCGGAATTTCGACCAAACAGCAGTTTACGTTTGGTAGCCGGCCGGATTTCGGGGTTTCCGGCCGGTAAACCTTCAGGCGCGGCGCTGCCGCCTGAAGGTTTACCGGCCGGAAACCCCGAACGCCGCCTAAAGGTTTACCGGCCGGAAACCCCGAACGCCGCCTGAAGGTTTACCGGCCGGAACCCCGAAATCCGGCCGGCTACCTAGCACTTTTTGAAAGTCATATATCTATTTTTTGTTGCATGAGCAAGAGCATTGGACGCAATAGCGGCAAGACTCATAGTTACAGTCTGATTCGTAATTGCAAGAGCAATATGCTTGTTGCTCACTGAAGAGCGATCTAGAAACCAAGCTTTTGCCCAAGCTTCTTCCGGAAGCATTGGAGGAGCTTAAGCTGCCGAATACGAGCACAAATAAGAGAAACATGGTGCCAACCTTGCGAACGAATGAAGTAGCCATGGCGCCGGAGTAGGATACTTAGGTTGAGGTAAGATCCATAACCATTTTATAGAGGGGTCTTGCATTGCCTGCATTTTTTTTCTTTTCTTCTGGCCTCGTATTTGAAACTTGAAACGGTCCTGGTTACCTTCTAGATGCTCACAGGCCCCCACCTGTTTGAAAGTTAACCAAGACCTCATGTTGGGTTCTAAATGATCAGAAAGGGTCCAATAACACACATTTCAAAACTCCTTTTGCTCTGACATTTTCAAAGATGTTGACAATGAACATGCACTTGCCTTCTGTCTTGTTTGTCTACGCTAGGAACTCAAGTTAGGAATTCAAAGTATAGGACTCAAATGCTAGCGCACAGCATGGATAGGCTTAGGCTTATGGTGCTATTCCTTCTGGGAACCATCTTGCCCTCGTTCCTCTTGGCTCAACGCTTATTGCTGCTGGGAACAGTTCTTGGAAGTCTGATGATGGCTATTTTGCTATGGGATTTATTCAAGTACGGCATGGCACATTTTTTATGGTAATTTGGTATGACAAGTTCCCTTCCAAGACTGTTGTGTGGAGTGTCCGATCAACTGGATCAGTGAAGGATTTAGAAGTTAGTACTAAAGCCACTATTTCTTTGTCCATGGATGGTAATTTAACACTTGCAGATTCTGGCAATACTATTTGGAACTCAAACACCATGCCCATGGCTGTGACTGGAGCTTCTATGTTGAACTCTGACAATTTTGTCCTCTTTAATAACAATGGCAATGTATGTGAAAGCTTCTCCCATCCCACCCACACCCTGCAACCCATTCAAAAATTGTCTTCTACGCTCACCAATGGAGTACTTGCTAGAGATCTACACCAGAGGGATACGGCTCAACTACACATCTTCACGAGGATTGGACGACCAGCTGACCGATCCTTCATACTGAAGCTACTCAGCCACTCCTTTCCAATCACCCTTTCTTAATCTCAGCTCGTCTGGTGTAGTAACAGTTTACAATGTGCAAGAGAATGACTCGTATAAACTTGTTGATTTTGATTACCAGTCGGAAGGTATTTTGAGAAGGTTGTCTTTAGATGATGATGGAAATGCTAAAGTATATGGTCTTAATTCAAGTTCAAACTCATCATGGGTCATATTATGGCAGGCTATGCTAACAGAGTGTAGCATATATGGCAGATGTGGGACTAATGCAGTATGTGCCCACATGCCAACTCCTACTTGCATATGTCGGCCTGGCTTCGAGATGCAAAATGGGAGTTGTGTTCAGCAAATTCAAATTGGATGCAGCACTAATGTTGCAAAGGAAAAGCTCAGCATCATTTCCTTATACCATGCAGATTTTCATAGCAATGACTTCGACAGATATTATTCTGTTTATTACCTCTCCGAAGTAGGCACATGCTTGCTCAAAAACAAGCTTTCGAATGGGATGCAATCACCTGGTATTTCATATGTTTTTCCTCAAAAAACCTTCAATAGATGCTAAGATAAATGCTACTATGCAATTCCCTCAAGATTTGAGCTATTATACCACTGTTTTACCTGTCTTCAACTATCAAGGATTCTTCAGGGAAGAGTTCCTTTCTGCCATGCAAATATGGAACACTCTGCCATGCAAATATGGAACACCAATGTTGGTTGTAGCTGTAATGAATTTGGTTGTCTCATTGTTTGCATCTGTGGCTTTTTTATGTATAAATCAAAGTGGAGAGCAACACAGGAACATGGGTGGATGCATGGCATGCCTACCAGGTTTTTATATGAGCAGCTCAAGCTTGCAAGTGAGAACTTCAGTCATAAGATTGGAACTGGTGGATTTGGGCAAGTTTACAAAGGCAAGTTACCAGATAAAATTCTGATTGCCATCAAGAAGCTCGAACTGGCAAACCATGGGGAGGAACAGTTTGAAGCGAAAGTGACAACAATAGGTAAGATTCACCACATAAATCTAGTCCGATTATTAGGATATTGTTCAGAAGGTCCACACCGATTGCTAGTTCATCAGTGCATACCGAACGGGTCCCTAGACAACTTCTTGTTTTCCAGCTCGAATGATCAAACATCCAATTGAGATATCCGATTTGGTATTGCTGTGGGCATTGCTAGAGGCATCATGTATTTACATGAGGAATACGGTGAGTGCATCCCTCATTTTGACATCAAGCCTCAAAATATACTGATGGATGATGGATGAGAATTTTATGCCCAAGATATGTGATTTTGGTTTGGCTAAATTGATGAGTAGGGAAACGGTCACTTCTTTGTCTACCATTAGAGGCACAAGGGGGTACTTAGCACTAGAATGGTGTGTATAGCTATGGGATGCTTCTGTTTGAAATTTTAAGTGGTAGACAAAACCTCTTGATTACGAACTCAGCTATAGAAAGTAACAAATGTTATTCTCCACAGTGGGCTCTTGAGAAGTTAAAAAATGGGCATTTGGAAGTTGTAGCAGATCCTAGATTTCAGAAGCACGTGAATTGGGAGCAGTTTAAGAGAAGCATGAAGGTAGCCATGTGGTTTGAGATGAGCAAGATGGTGCAAATGTTGGATGGTAGCTTGGAGGTTCCCAATCTTGCTATTGGCCATTGCTCTTTTAACTCCATCTAGGAACTATATAAAAATGATAACGATTACAGCAAGTCATCAATTCCTAACCTTCCTCCATAGTTGATGGCTCATTCATTTGAGTATCAATTGCAAGCGGACTAGGGGTCTCAATCTCTCGCTTGATCATGATTGGTCCCAGAATCTAGAATTGTGTTTCATAAAATCCATAACATATGAAGAAGATGAATTCAAGCATAGAAAACGAGATTTTGATTTGTTTTAATCCATAGTCACAATTGTTAAATACGCCATGTATAAGGAAACATCAATTCCTTTAGGAGAAAAACAAGCTTTTCTGAACTTATGAGGTGAAAACTTCTTTTGCATCAATCCTTCAGATGAATCAACCTTTAATGTAATTCATATTTTGTGGTATTGTTATCAATCTAGTACATTGATACAACTATTTGTAGCGAATTGATTGTAAGTTTTGTAGTAAATTTACAATTCTCTTTTAGATGCACTGTACTATCATGTACTATCATTCAAATAAAAAAGGTGCACCATGTTAGGTCTTCAAAATAGATTGAATCGAATTAAAATGGTTTTTTATCGTCCACGGAGATCAACAAGCCTAAATAAAGTCAAGCGTCCTTCTTAAACAAAGGATGAACATGTTAATCAAGTTCATGGGAATTGCAGGGCACTTCTAGTGCTATTTGAAGAAGCCACAACAAAGATTGCTTCAATTTTTCCACCATAACGTGGAAGTGACTTTAGAAAAGTTTTGTGTCTATTGTACCAGTCCATTTGTCCATTTCAAGGGTCCCTTCAAAACGAAAAATGGGAAATTTGACTATCATTTTAAGTATTTGTTTCACGTGTTTTGATAGCTATGCCTCCTTATCTATCTTGTCTTGTCTTATAAGGAAATTACTTTTTGCGGAAACTAATTCAGAAATCCTATAGGGGCTAAGGATATACCTTGTAAGACATTTTCCCAAAGAAACTTTGTTAATTGTTAATTCAAAACTTGACCAATGTCGTGAAAATCTAAGATATTTCGCTAATTATTCCTAGAATAAATTGCATATGTTATGGAGGTGGAAGACAAGAAGATCAAGTTAAAAACAACTACAATAAATAATAAAAGAACCCAAATCTATTTTGAATATTCAAATAGTAGGTGCAAGAAAAGCTAATTGTGGGACAAAGAAGCTGCACGGATATATAGAAAGAACAAATATAGGAATCTATTAATGGTATATAATATGTAGTTTAATATCTTAAAAATAATGGTATATAATATGTAGTTTAATATCTTAAAAAGAGGAAAGGACACAAACTTGACTTTGGACTTATCATGTTATAGGATGATCACCAGGTTGGAGGGTAAGAGTGACATTGCTGCATTTTTTGCAACCTCATATGGCTTTGTCAACACTTCTTAAGGTAGGTTGGAGGGTAAGAGTGACATTGCTGCATTTTTTGCAACCTCATATGGCTTTGTCAACACTTCTTAAGGTAACTTGTCAGTGGCTTGAACTTGAATCCAAGAGCTAAGGTTGGGTCCATGAGTGGCGTGTTGCATTGCTGGCAACGCCAAATATCTTTGTCTATGTCTTTCTTAAAGTGCTCGCCTTGTCATTTCTACTTTTTTGTGCATACTATTTGGCCAGGCTGAAAATAAAGTTACCCCTTAATGTGGTGTCTTGGCAAAATCATGACCATTGCTCATTATACAAAATGAAATCAGCAACTGTTGGAATTGTGCGATGATGAGTAACTTACTATTTGCATCAAAAACTATCGTTTTGAAAATTGCTTTACCATTTGCATCAAAAGCTATTGTTTTGAAAGTTGCTTTGGGATATGCTGCTAATGTACTTGATTTTAGGGTGCTTATTAGCACTGCTAAGGGTGAAAGTTTTATCTTAGGATGGGTGGTCAGATGGAACCTTCTAGAACATTCTCCTATGTTATTTTGGTATATATGACCAACATGGTTAACTTACAATCCTTGGGGTGCAGGTTGCTAGTAGCTTTTTAGGGAACATACGATCAGCATGGTTAACTTACAATCCTTGCTTGAGGTGCATGTTGCTTCTAGCTTTTATTTATGGACATCTGGTCAATCTAGTGAGTTCGTGTCGAAACTTGCTTTTTGAGACATGCGGTCAACTTGGGGAGCTTCAAGCCATATGTTCAACTCAGTGAAGTTTGTATCCAACATTGTTTGGGACATCCAACCGATATGAGTGTTTTGTTTTTTTTTTTTTTTTTTTTTGGAAGGACGCGAGCCTTTATTATCCAGAGAAAGGTACAAAGAAAATGTCCACTAGAGCAAAACCACTCCACTCAAATACAACATCTCAACAGTGTGAAGAACACGCAAGACCTCACGAGTAAGTATGAACCTGAAGATAGTGTTCCGAAATACAGCTCTTCACCTCACTAGCAATTGATGAGCAATTCACTGTTGGGCATCGAGAAGAACCCGTGCATCAGACCAAGCAAGACCTTTGAATATGAGAAGATTCCTTCTTAGGATTCAACCAGTTATTCATCTGGGCATCACTCGTTGCTACGCTAGAGACAAGGTCAGCCCATACCAGAGATTCAGCATGAATCATGCTAAACTATCCTGCTAAGCTACTCTACCACAATTTCCAGGTAGGTGATGCCGGAACAGAATTTAGCCCTTCAATTAAAGCTTGATATTTCTGTTCTTAGTGAGGACGGTTTCAGAGGTTCGTTCAGAGGTTTATACCAGGCTGGTCTCATTTGGTTTCCACCAAAAACAGTCCAGTTAACTATCCGGCATAATTACTTCTATGCACCACCAAGCTTACCGGATTCGACCCAGCCTTCAAACTCTGATTCGAACACTCTGCAATCCACCAAGGATTCAACCGAACTTCACTTCAGCGCCAAACCCTTCTTCCCGGATTGTTTCTCTGTAAGTAAACGCCTGAAACAGGCCACCGACTCTTTTGTTTATCCCTGCCCACGTGGCAGGAACATTTGGCAACGACCCATTGGAGTAAGAAGGCCCCAATTGATCAATTTGAAGCCCCAGGCTTCAAGCACGAGCAGCCT
>JAANSK020290134.1:0-10511 GCA_011763485.2 Isoetes engelmannii
TGCTTTGCTGCAGGAGAAGAAGAGTGTGGCTCTGGAATACGATGAAAGAAAAGCAAGGTTTCTTGAAAGTTTCTTCACCTATCTTAAAACGATAGCAAGGGATGATCCAGAAACAGAGGATAGCAAAGATGAGGCAGATGTGGAAGAGGAAGAAGAAATGACCGGTAAAACTTCGGGAACAGCCTCGGACAATAACGTAATGAAGCAGTCGATAATCCCCAATGACTTGAACAATGTGATAGATACGTTCAAGGTAGATGACTATAATGTAGATGACTACGACGAAGTCTTGGACAAGTTAAAAAGAGGTCAAGCTCATCGCGACACGGTGGACCGTCTACAAAGAGGTATGGCAAGATTCGTAAGTTCTAACGCTTAATGAAGTTGTCCGTCCCTCTAACTGGTTGAAATGTTGCCAGGCAACCCGATGACTTGGACAATGTGAGGGATAACTGTGACTTAGATGATGTGAGAGATAACGGTGTACAAAGAGGTATGACAAGAATCGTGAGTTCTAATGCATAATGAAGCTGTCTTTCCCTGTAACCTGTTGAAATGTTGCCAGGCGAACCCGATTACTTGGACCATATGATGGATAATTTCATCGGAGATGACTATAACGAAGTCTTCGACACGGTAAAAAGAAATCAACTTGATCCCTTCAGGGTGGACGTATACTAAGAGGTATGGCAAGATTCGTGTGTTCTTAAATAATGAAGTTGTCCATTCCTCTGACTGGTTGAAATGTTGCCAGATGAACCCATTGATATCCAAACATGTACTCTCCAGGATGACATCAAAGACGACGAGCCTAACGTCGGCACTGATAGAGGGCATCTCAGGCCTAACGGTGCGATACTGGGTTATCAGGTTCATGATGGCGAAGTTGTTCACGAAGAAATTGCTGAAGGTAACTTGCAGGATATGCTAGACCGAACGGGCTATGACAGGGATACAGATGTTCGCGTAGAACAGGTAACTGTGAATGAGGATGAGACGCCAAATATTGTGATGGAATCCCCTCATTAACCCAGTCCCAATCGCAATTGTGATTATCTCAATCGCCATTGCGATTATCCATAGGCTTATTTGTGATTCATTTCATGGTACTATGTATTATTCTTATCTCAAATAAGTCTTTACATGTAAATTGCAAATCTTTATGTGTACTGTATTTACTATATTACGAGCCCGCGTGTCCATGTTTTGCCGCGACCGCGATCTTTTTGACCTTATATCGCAATATTACAAGTCCGCTTGTCCATGTTTTGCCGAGATCGCGATCCTTTTGACCTTATATCGCGTATTCCGGACTCATATAATATTTTAGTATGCCTAGAAGCTTAGCTTGTTTTTTTTTTGTGGTAAATTGTGTTGCCTGAGTGCTTTTTTGTTTCTAAGGTAGCACGACCATTTGAAAAGTGCCCTTTATACGCCCCTGATCTGTTATTTCGAGCAGAATGAGAATGTACGGATTCTCAAATTAATGAATTCGTGCATTATTGTTTGTCTTTGTGAAATGGATTCAAACAGCTAAATACCTCTTCGTGAACCACACTGTATTAACCCACTGCTTCTCCAACCACCTATTCAATTAGAGGTTGCACTATATTTAGGCCGCCATCTAAGAAAGCATATAATTTGGAGGAACATACTGTGGATAACAGTGGTCTTCAGAAGCTCTAACTTGTCCTCAGAAGCATTTCGACTGAAGCCTGAATATCCCTAAAATAATTTCCTATTTCGACTATTATGATATTCTTCAACTATTTTGGCAAACTACAACTACCTATAAATCCTGGCACAAGGATCAGATCAACATCGGCAAACAGGGGATAGATGAATACAGAGATGAAATCAAGAGATCGAAAACTCTGTAACAAGGGCAAATCGGCAAGCCAGTGGAGAAATCGGCAACAAAACATTTTAGAAAGCCTTAAAGTACAAGGGTCCGATAGTTGCATGTCGTTTTAAGTCCTTTACAAAAAATACTCAATAGGCTGCAAATGTAGAGAAATGTAATCGAGACCATCCGATTTTTCCCTTCATAAAAATCAACGCCATAAAACGGGTGCACTCTCAAAATACTATTTAGTACACCTGCATGAATACGCCAACCAAATCATAGGAAAACCATATTAAAAAGTGTATAAAAACACAAACAAGACCTCCTGTTATTTTGCTAGATATTTTGATCCAAATCTGATTTCCTGTGAGTTAATCTAGGATTAAAAGAAGCAACCTGCTCAATTACAACAGGAATGCTCATGCCAAGCTCAACATAAAGGTCTTCAGGAATTTGACATTCACATTTCAAACGTCTTCCTTCCTTTAACAAGGCAGCACACATCACATGATATTCATGTGAACAATCAAGAACTAAAGATAACATGTACTATTCATGAAATCCTAAACCACAAGCCGTACAAAAACTTTGCAAAAAACCTAGAAATTTTCTTTTGATCGTGTTGATGCAGAAAGTAGAACTGTTGATGTCTCTTAGAGTGTCAAGGTTCATTGCATGTTCTTTGGCTGCCTTGATGTCACCATCCATTTGAATCAATTCTGCCTCCAAAGTCTCCTTCTTCAAAATTAGATCTGGATCTCCAGGTCTGCATAATGATTCCAAGGACTCACATGCATATTCCTCAAACATCAATTTTTTCTCCAACTCTTTGATTTCCAGTTCTGCTTCCTGTGTCATGACCAAGCCCCTCTTTTCTACAATCAAAGATTTCAGTTATTCCATGCTGTTTCTTTTTTCTGTTAGCCTTTTAAATATTTTATCATTAGACTTCTCCACAGCTGTCAAGCTGACAACAATATCCTGCATTTCTTTTTCCATCTCAGCTATTTTAATCATAAGCTTTTCCAAATTTTCTGTCACTAGCTGCAGATTGTGTTTCAAGTTTGTCTGATCAAGGTTAATTCTGGGGATTTCTTTTGCACGAATCTGAGGCCTTGAATCAATTTCACCTTTTTCTTTAAGAGCCTTGTCTCTCGGCCTGCTAAGCCTGTAGACCATAACCTATGCGCCATATGAAGCCCAATTGATTTTATGGCCTTCGGATCAAGCAAACCTTCCTGGCACATTTCCCAAGCAAATGCAAGAGCAAATTGCTTTCTGACTTCATTGTTGGAGATCCCATCTGGATAAAAAACTCTCAACAAACTGTCCAATTTTGCCTTCAGATGTGGTTGAATAAAAGCAACTTTTGTGCCAAACTTCGACTTCGAATTGAAGGGTTCTTGCCAACCGGATTCCCACTGTTCCTTTGTAACTTGATTTGCTAGCCAATTGAATTTGCTCTGAGGCTGCAAACCCTGGTTTGACAGACCGTGTATCCTTTCGAAATCCTCTGCTGTAACTGCCTACTTTACCATTGCAATCGAATCACTAATGTCTATTCTGGATAATCGATCTATGATGTGTGCGGGGTGGAAGAAAAACAATGCTAAAGAAACACAAATCAGGATTAAAAAAAAACAGGAAGGTGAGTGGAAGCTTCGCCCGCGGGAACCGAGATCGAGATAGTGGGAGGTATAATTACGGGTTGCTAAGTGCTTGGAAGTGCTTTAGGTGCTAAGTGCTTTCGCATTTTTTTTAGCAGCATTACCATATTTACATTAGATGTTAACAAATGTTTGGATGGTGTGATTACATTGTTGCTGATGGCCTGTTATTTTTTAGAATGGTGGATGTTAGCAAATGTTAGGATGGTGTGGTTACATTGTTGCAGATGACCCGTTAATTTCTAAAATGCTGGATGTTAACAAATGTTTGGATGGTGATGTTACAAAGCTAAAGATGGCCCTTTATTTTTTAAATGCGGGATGTTAGCAAATGTTTGGATCGTGTGGTTACTGTTATAGATGGCACATTATTTTTTAAACTGTTGGACGTTAGCAAAAATTTGGATGGTGTGGTTACACTGTTACAGATGGTCATTATTGTAATTTTATCTCCTTAAGGGAGTCGGCAGTGGATTTCAAACCCTTTGGCACATCGCTCCTTTTTTGTTTCTCCTCTTCATATTTGACAGGCTTTATTGAGCAAACGTTAAAATAATGTATCCAAGTGTACATTCGCGCCAGCGGTTAAGTTAGATTATGGTTTTTAACGAAATTTACATTCGCACCACCAGTTAAATTTACCTTTTAGTTAAGAAATTTAGTAGTTAACTTTTATAACAAAAAATGCTAACTAAACTTGTCTTCGCACTATGTTCAGTTAAGTTAACAAAATTAACTGAAGTTAACTAAAATAGAAAATAGCACTAAAAGCTAAAGTGACCTCGTAGAGGTCACCTTAAGTTTAATCAAATGTGCTTATGATTTTTTATGCTTTTGGTTAACTTAACTAGACATGTCCGAAAGCATTTAGTTAGTTAAGTTAATTTTTTAACAAATTATTTAACTAAATGAGTGCGAAGTGGTTTTCAGTTAAGTTAGTCTAACTACTTTTTTTAACTAACTCTGGTGTGAAGGCAATCACCTGGTTACTGATAACTTAATGGTGAAAGTTAACTTAACTAAACTTAACCATGGGTACGAATAGACCCCAAGTTTACTAAATACATAATAGTTGCTTTTTCCATTCAATACAATTGGGCATAGCAAACTTCACAACGTTATTAGACAATGCAATTACAGAAGAGTTACCTCTACATAACGGTAGACGGAGATACAGTAGAAACATTTAGAGGAAAGATTAATTAACAAAAAGCTTCTATTTACAAGAAACGTCTGTCTTTGAAATATCAAGATGTGCATTACCATTATCATGCGACCAAACAAAGAAATTGGAACTCCGTACATATCAATCGGGATGTGGTTAATCCGGACAAAAAACAAAGTGGTTAATTCGATATTCGTTATCAGTCAAGGTGGTAATCTGACATCCGATATTAGCCAGTGGTTAACCCGGAAAAAAAGTGGTTAATCTGGACAAAAAACTAGGCGGAGAACTGTGCGGGGGGACTGAAATTTTTGATCGAATGGCTCTTGCTACTCTATGGGAAACTTGATCTACTTTAAAGAGCATGCCAATCGCTTTGTATGCCCCTTTTATGCTAGATTGATGAAGAGAGGAAAAGATTTGAGGCAAAATAGAGCCGAATCGATCGAAAATGGGCAAAAAGAGTTGGTTTTTGGACTTCAAACTGCGCAGTTCTTCGTGGCTGATAACGGTGTCCAAATTAACCACATCTGTGCCGGATTAACCACATCCCGGTTGATATATATGGAATTCCAAAGAACTTCGCCAAGTCTACAGCCGCGTCAAACTCGGCATCGAAGTCTTCCAGCTCCTCTTCTTTGCATCCACTGAATCCACCCGTGACCTCAAAAGAATTGTTTTCACACGAATCCTTTGATTCTTCCTTTTTCGTTACCCCGGCCAAGGGCCCCGACATTTCAGTGCCCGTCTCATTTGCTGTAGACATGAGTGCATGTGAAACAAAGCTTGAAGTATTAGGAGCGGAACTGACAAAAAATTTACTCTCAACATCTTGTAGCGTCTCATATTCGGAGTGGCACTCTAAAAAATCATTTTGAAGTCAAACAAACTGACATTCCCTTGCATTTCAACCCAGGTGAATGAGTCTAAGTTAAACCTCCAGTCCAACATCAACCCAGTGAAAGGAGTTTGAGTTGTATCCGACCAAGTTAGACCCATCTAAATGAGTTCGAGTTAAGCCTCATGATTCTGATAAAGAACTATGTGCCAACACTTAAACTATTGAATACTACTATTTGTGATCTAAGAAGGCAATTTAAGTTGGCAACGTGAGTTAAAGAGCATACTAAGCTTCGTACGGTCATGTGACGTGACACGCCCCACTCAACCAAACCAAAGTTGTGGTTGAAGGTAATCAAGCCAACGCTGAGACAACAATTTGGAACCACTTTGTATTCCTTTCAACATGTTCGTGAGAATATGGAAAATTACAGTAGTCAAAACGCAAGAACATGAAAAATTACAACAGTTACAACCGCGAGAACATGAAAACTTACAATAATTAAAACGTAATACATATTACTGGGCAAAACATATTATAAAACAAACCGGCCGAAGAGAAGGGAACTGGCCACCTCAATATTAGCAATAATTAGTCATTCGATTGAGCTCGATTACCTTCTCATGGATATCTTTCAAGCAATAAACTATTTCGGATATTTTGAGGCTCAAATGCGCATTTTCCGGTTGCGAGAGGGATCCACCTCAAAGACGAGAACCCACGGATCGAATATGTCATAGCTGGGTGGGCTAGGTGGGGACTCATGCCATTTGAAGCCCTCGCTATGGGCAGCTACACTGGGAAGGTGAGTCCGGCAACCCATCGAGACACTGCAGCCCCATCCACTAATGCATGTACTTTTTTACAGCACCAACTTCAACGGACGAGTAATTGGCTTCGGCTTTGCGCTTCCCTGCTGCTATTTCTTGTTGCCTCGTGCTTTCCTACGGCTTGGGCGACAATATCGCTGGGAAGCTTGAGTGATTGATGAACGACAAAGGGCTTCGGTAGTCCAAGAACAAGATGGCAAAAGGCAGTGGACGCAATTAATGCGGACAGCATGGAGTTAAATACGGGATAATTAGAATAAAATGGAAACCCTGTTGGATGGATGGTAGCCAGAACAGGATTCGATCCTTTGGAATGGGCGTCTGTTATTGCTGCAACTTGTGCCACAAATACAAAATACGCCGCGAAATACGAATGGATGGGTGTATGGGCATGGCGGGACGTCTGAGATAACCAACGATGCCAGCTATAGGTCCATCGATGGATGGGCATGTAACGTTTGCGATACTCCAGATGCGTGACATGGGCCCACATAATTTCTACTTTTAAACTATTACTCTTACCTCTCCAACAATCTCAATCTTCCACATCTTACTCTGCAACAATCTTAACAAGCCAACTTGCAACATATCTATAAGCCAGACCCCAAGGGCGAAGGTTGAGATAATAGAATATGCTTCTAAATCCTCTATTTGACTTGTAAATATGTTGCAAAGTAAGATGTGAGATGTCACATTTACCTTTGTTTCTAACAAACAGTAGGTAAATGGCCTTCTAGAGTTAGGTGTCAAGTCTCCGGGCAGTTAGCAACTATCAATCACTCGCCCTTAGTTAGCAACTATCAATCACTCGCCCTGCCCTATTTGTAGCCTTGGCTTATGAGTTTTCCTCATCAACGATTTTGTGCGCATTTCCATTTCGGAGTTTTCCCTTAGCTCACTGGCAAATTGTTGGTTGCTTGATTGTTTCCCTTGGCATCGTTGATTTCTGGTGGATATTGACCCACTAGGGATGCTAGGTTGTTTCCCTTGGCATCGTTATGCCATAGAGAGCTCCTCGCTAGGTCAATGCCCACCAAAAATTAACAATGCCAAGGGAAATAACCAAACTACCAACAATCTAACAATCTGTCAAAGGAAAACTCCAGAATGGAGATGTGCATACAAGCACTGATGCAAGAAACTCGTAAGCCAAGCTACAAATAGGGCGAGTAATTGGCATTTCTAACTACTTCAAACACTTGTCACCTAACTCTAAAAGACCATTTACCTTTTCTGGTTTACTAGTAACGGTGCCCAGCGTTGCTGGGCATAAGTTGAAGCCATATAAATTTTTTGGGATGCAATGAGAAAATCATGCGGTAATAATCAAACTTTTGTAACTGTTTGTTATAACGGAACTCTCCAAAGGTTTAACAACGTTCAAAAGAAACCTAGCTTTTGAGTAGAATAGTACCATCCTCGTAACCTCTGAAGGACCTTGTTATTGATCTTCAGCATGTCTTCACTCTTTGGTGTCAGTGTCATACATCAAGTGCACATCTGTCTTCGTTATTTCAATTCCTACATGAAATGAGAACTGAAGTTTGACAGCTAGTGCACATCTGCCTCCGTTATTTCGATTCGTAATATACATGATATCAGGACTCATGTTTGGCAATTTCAATTCATAGTGTACATGATATGAGAGGGCTCAAGTTTGTCACCTATCTGTCAATGAAATAAGACTTTGTTTGGCACCTGCACTGAAGAAAGACTATTTGATTAGTTCGTAGTATATATAATATGAAGCAAACAACGCACATGTTGGGGTTGAGAACTTATAATTTACTTGTTGGTGTTCGCATTGATATTAGTTAACATTATATTGAGTTTGTCCTCTCTTTTTTTTTAATTCAATTGAATATCACGGTACATAAGTGGGACTGCCGAATTCAAGGTATGCATACATTGGACCATGCACAACTCCTATGAGAAATTAAAGGTAATTATTTATTTCTAAAACGGAGCAATTGTTTAAAAGTACTACTCATCAGAGTTGGTTTCAATTGCAGTAGTTAAAGGAACACAATATATGGTAGAAAAAACCACTAAGGATTATTGGAGTCATCTCTTCAACGGCATTGCGTAAGCCCTTGTTTATACATACTTCTAGGAAGAAAGTCACCAGAAACAACAAAGTCACAACATCTGGATATATTAAAGAAGCATTTAATATCATGAAGCACCTTGCTCTGCATGTTGCATCAACCTCACAACACGCTCCTCCTCCGTCTCTCGTTTTTGCTCGATGAGCCTACTTGTCGCCACTTGTTCTGCATTCTGTGCCAACATCACAGCACGCTCCTTCTCCAACTCCCCACTCTTTATTCGTGTTCTTCTATTCCTTTGTACTTCGGCAGCTCTATCTAATCTTGCTCGGCGCGCCTCTTGCGTCTCCGTTGCAAGCAGTTGTTGTCTTCTATTTTGGTATCTTTCTTTATTTCGTGCACGTTTAAATTCCTTGTCCTCTGATGTCTCTTCCGTTCGTTTACGCGGCATTATTGTACTTCACTCCTTGTGTTCTGCATAAACAATATGTAGAAGAAGTTTACAACATCCCGTTTAGAATTCTATAATTCATGTCTCCAAAAAGTTTTTATTTATAGACAAAGCTATGTATGTACCACCATTCAAAACACTGCAGAACATCATAGAATGATTACAATAATGGTGCCCTTAGAATGGTTATATTAATGGTGTCTGATGTCAAACGTTCAAAGAAATGTTGAACATTACTGTGAATAGAAAACAAAGCATGAGGGTTTTGTGTGAATTTGGTTTTTTGAAATATTGTAGCAGCATGAGAATTTTATGCAAATTTAGTTTTTTGGATTATTGTAGCGGGTGTAGTTTTCGTCGGAAGTAGTTGATAATGTTAGAAGTTGATAGGCGTAGAGTTTTCTTGTATTATTTAACAAAATATTGTAACATTGTATTGTTTAAAACTAATATCTAGGTTGTCTAGGTTTAGGTTTGTGTGTTCAAATTTCTTGTTCTAGTAGACAATGTAAATCCCAAAGGACAGGCAAGAAGGTGTAGATAACGCCCTGGCCCAAAATTTTTTTTTGCAATAATGCCCGAGGGGCAGGGCGTTATCACCCTTAACGCATTGGTGCGAGGCTTTGCTGTGGCAGCGGAGGAAAAGCTTGGTGCCGGAAGCTGGGGCGTCGAACCAGAAGCCGTAGCCATTGAAGAAACCCAGCCTTGCAGAAGCCCATTTTTTTCATTCTAGTTTTTGCAGGGACGCTGAAGCAGAAGACGTAGCCGGCTGAAGAAGCCCCAATCTTGCAGAAGCCTCTTGTTTTTCATTCTGTTTTCCAGGGGCGTTGAACCAGAAGGCATGGCCGCTTGTAGAAGCCCCAGCCTTTTAAAAGCCCCTTTGTTTTCTTTCTGTTTTTGAAGCCGTGCATGCAAAATGCCGCTTTAACACAGAAGCCCTTGCAGATATGCTAAGAGGGCTTAAAGTGCAGAGTGAGCCACCAGAAGACGCCATAGCCGGCCTTTCAGAGGTAGAACCCGGATTTGGGATACTGAGAAAGGAAGAAAGAGGTGTTTCAGCTTGCATTCAGGAAGTCCATAGGGTCGGATTTGGGAAGGGTTGAAGAAAAGAGGGGCTCTGATGCTATGATTCTACCAAAAATCCATAAGATCTGCTCGTTTTTTCAAGAGGCTTGGGGAATCCAAACAGAGCTTGGAGCTAATAGAAACTCTGCTGGTGGTGTGGGAGTAGCATCGGCCTGCCATAACACCCTAGAATGTTATAAGGAATTGCTGTAACACCCTAGGATGTTACAAGAAACAGAGGAAAAAAGTGTAGAAACAGAGGAAAACAGTGTAGAAATTTTGGGCCAGCGGAATGTTACTAAGTGGTAACAGCACTGGAATCAACGGCTGAGATTCAATATGAGCCTGTAAAGCTGAGCACCAATGCGTTAAGGTAAACAATACAATACAAAGTGTGGCAACGGATTACTGCAGTTGGTCTAAATTATTGTGTTCAAAATTGCAATTGAGTGGGGATCCGGTAGGGGAAGAAGGGGTTCACCTCCCCTGCAAGGGCATTACGGCTGGTAAATGGGCGAGCCCACCTCCCCTGCAAGGGCATTACGGCTGGTAAATGGGCGAGCCCGGAGGGGCGAGCCTATTTACCCAAGCCGTAATG